>JBAMJV010003095.1:0-102153 GCA_037951105.1 Echinarachnius parma
TTTCTCTGTCGGCATTCTAAGCCGACAGTGAAAAATAACTATAATAATGTCAAAGAGTCCATGAAAGTGATAGATTTGTCGATCTGGCGTATGACTGCGGCAATTGTATAGCGAATTGCACCATGTCCATGCACAGTTTGCCGGGGAAGATGCTGGGGGAAAGGGCGCATTGAAACCCGCACTCCGGTGTCGGCACGCTGGCCCGCTAGCTGGCTCGTGAAGAGTACCCTACGAAACACATGTGTAACGTACCCAAAATCAACTAAATCTTCAAAAATTGCTCAAATAATTGTCATGATTTCAAAGTAGTTATCTTTTTTACCTGTTCTGTGTAACTACTTTGAAATCATGACCATAATTTGAGCAATGGTCGAAGATTTAGTTGATTTTGGGTACATTACATTTGTGTTTTGTATGGTACTCTTCACGAGTGCGTCACGGGCAGCTAGCGGCGTAGCGTGCCGACACCGGAGTGCGGGTACAATAGTGAACGAGCGCCAAAAATCTCCCAAATCCCGTCATTGTCGCTGTCTGATGAATCATTCCTGTCCTCTTCTTCATCTTCTTCGGAAAAATCCATTGCGAAACTCAGTTCGAGAGTATTTTCCTCCATTTTCCTCGAAATAAAACTGTCCAGCTCGATCGTACGAATTATCAAAAAGTAATACACAACACCGTATAATGCACGCGCATCGCTTTGCTTGATCAGCTGATCGGCCGGGCCCGTTCTACCGATGACGTCACGATTTTCAGGCCGATCGTTGAGCGAATTTCAGTCTCGGAGACTGCTCACTTTTGCCCCATTTTCGAAGACTTTTTTAGTCAAATTTCAACATTTTTATCGCGGATTAAATTAATATCCTTAGAAAAAATAACATTTCCTTCACAAACATACCAAATTTTGCCAATTTGAAAGTCAACGAGGGTTCGGTTTAAAGGGGACCGCCAGGCAAGAGAAAACATATATGCTTAGTTGTTTTGGTACTATATTTTAATATCAATCATACTTTCATGGCCTCTGATATACTTCTGTAATTTGAGAACAATGCAATTAATCACTACGACCCACGGAACCATCAATATTCCGCTCGCGCCTTTTGTTTGCATGACCGCTCGATCAATACGCGTACGTTATAAAGAAGTAAGTGCGATTTATCGCAGAGCCGAGCGATAGTTCTTATCGTTTCGGGCATGCAATACGACCGCTCGCTCGCACTTATGTACATGCTATCGATAAGAGGATCGTTTTGTTTTATCGTTATCGTAACTTCGCTGACCAGAATAATTGACAGGTGATATTAAAAATTATTCCCTGGCGAAGTACAAATAATTGCAGGATCAGAGACTTGTTTTATGTGTTCATTTGGGATATATCTTTGATGTAAGAGAGCCATCTCTGTATAGTGGTACACTTTAAAGGACTTAGTAACATTGTCCAAATCCTCAAAATAAAATTCTAATTCTAGCGGTTCCCTTGTACCTTGTTGTATTCGTATTAACAATAAAATCACGGGACAGGTTTCGGTTTTTCAAATTTCCCTTTCGTTACAAAGATATGTATGATTGAAGTATTCAGATAAGAAAAACTCCGGGCGAGTTTTTCTTCTGTGTACAAAGTGAGTGCAGTGAGTTACTGAATATCACTTTGCATTTTTGCTCATTACTTGGCCATACAATGTCCATTTGACTTGAAATTTTCACACAGTACCCTGTGGACATATGAGATAACAATAATATACATTACATCAACCATTCATCACTTTTTGCACATGTCAACAAAGTTACTAGATCCCTTAAAGCCCCATTTATAGTTGCCCCTGTGAAACAGTAAGTCTGAAATACATCTGGTTTGTGTATTAGGACCTTCCTATTTTGAAAACAATGTTGGGATCTTCCTTTGTTCATAACAACCACGGGCCTGATGTGAATTACACCCAGACTATAAAGTAATTCAACAAAAATTATTAAAGCGATCCAGGCATTAAAGTACTTAAGATTTTTCCAATAGTGATATTTGAGGCTTCAATCACCGATACCATTGTAAGATTCTTCTAAACTATGTGTGTTAGTTCATGGAAAAAGAGTTATACCGTTAACCTAGTGAAGAAAAAAAAAAAAAATTTGATGGCAGATTTTATCACGTACTGCCCATTGATTTTAACTACAATCGAGAAGTGTTTCTAGAATGTTTTTCATTCTATCATAAATAACTCTATAATTAAGGAGACATTTGACAAATCAAAACCCATTTCATTCTTTTGTTACCATTTAGACAAACAAAATGGTGCAAGCGAAATGTGAAAGCTACAAGTGATGGCTAAATTTGATAAAGTTAGTGGATTGCTTTAAAGCGCATATTGAAATAAATGCAACAATCGGAACAATAGCTAGACAGTCGTCTCTGGGCATTGTGCGCCACCCAATGCTGACGGCGATAGCAAGCATAGCACACCTGCATTTAATTAGCAAATGTGTTTGATTCCGATAATTCGACACCCTTCCTATTTTCAAAAACAATTGATGGCCTGATATAAACTAGGGTCCGAAGGGAGCCAAGTGTTACCCAGCCATGACCATCGACTCTGGCTAGGGATGTCCAGCTACTAGCCAGTCTAGTATGGTGTGCAATTAGTTGCAGAAAACCTGGTGCCAAATTTCTGAAAATAAGGATTTGGTTGTCCTAAAATGCCCTTATATACTGTAAATGAAATGTGCAGAGGAAGAAAGAAGTCAATTTTCTTAATAAATAAAGAAATTAAAAAGCTCTTTTAAAACAATAGGCAGTACTGTATGTGGAATTTATGAGAAATTGTGTTTTACTTTCAGTAATAAAACAAAAAGAACAGAATCCCAACTCAAGCATTAAGACAAATAATGATGAACCTGTTTAATTGATATTGATATAATTGTCCATACAATGCTAGCCTGGGTATTTTCAGGACCAGCTCTAGTGGATGGGTTCATTCTTCTTCCACTGACCGACAAGTATAGATACAATTTATTTGTATGCCAGCAATGTTTGTGACAGCTTCTCAGATGTTGGAATGAAAATGAGTAAGCATCATTATTGAAAAGAAAATGCATGTACCTCAGGTCATGGAAGAATTAGCTGTCCAATTTAAAAGTGCAGATTCATGATCTGTTACATTTGTGCATTTCTGGCTTCATGTCATTTGCTCTGGTGACAATTGCTCCGCTAGTAATTTTTGTATAAACCACAAAAAAAGAACTCTTACCAAAAACCCTAACCCTAAGTTTATAAACCTCAACCTAACTCTTACCCTTAAAGCCTAATCATAAACCTCAACTTAACCCGAATCCTTAACCTCACCCTAACCCTAATAAACCCAAATCCTTACCTTCAAACTTAAGTATTAATACTAAACCTCAACTTTGCCCTTACATAACCCTAACTAGCTAAAATGATATCGCGGCACTGTAATAAACCCATTAAACAATTTCTCGCCTGAGCAATATTGTCACTGTATTTCTAGATCTGGTCATCATGTATTTGAATAGAACACATTTTTAATGAAATGCCAAGTATTTTGTAAAATACTCCAAGTCATTCCACTAATGATCTGTTTAAAGATTAGTTTTTTTTCCTTCTATCTTTGGGTCTTTTTTTCGGTGTGAGTTTTGTATTCCCTTGATCATTCCTTGGTCTTTGGGAGTCGACATCATTCCAAAATGACTTTGCATCGCGGAAGCCTTATCGCTGCGGCGAACTCAGATCGCTCGCCCCTTTGGTCCATTTGGGAAAATCTAATTAAGACGAGGAGCCGATTTGTTAGACAAGCGTACGAGCGGAACATTTCAGTGCGATGGCATGTTTCCTTGATCCACAGGCTGGAGAGACGCTGCGATGCCAGAATAGATTCCCTGCTTCATCAATCATTACTTGACCAGTTTTTCTCTTCATTTTTGTCAAACCATCTAGAGTTATCGATAAGGTATGTTCCCAATATCAAAATCAGTTAACGTGAAAAGAAAGCATGTGGAAAGTGTTCAAAGTTTGGGTCCCTTATGTATTTTTGTTCAATAAGGGTTTAATGATCTTGAATTGTAATATCATACACAAGTTTTCACCTCTTTGAGAATTTAATAGAGAAACATAAATTAACAAAGATAAATCCACTACAGTAGTAAATGCAGTCTACGAGAGATGGTATGAAGATGAGTTTTATATTTAAAATTATAATTTAATCAAATTTAAAAGATTTGCCATGTCATGGAGATATCTACCAAATTAATGCAATTAATATGCACTTGTCAAAATCAGTTGCGATTGTCGATTCAACTGGCATTGCAGAATCCCTCTTTTCAAAATGACAGCTTAATCAGCGATACAGATGTAGGAATTCTCGGGGGGTAGGAAATAAATATGGGAGCGGAGCAACCATTTTTTGCTTGTAATCATTTTGGGGTGAGAAGTTCTGGGAAAGTTTTGAGATGAGAATCAAACACTTTATTATCAAGAGTCATGTCTAGAAATTAAAATATTTGATTTATTGTGGATTTGTTATTTATTATTTATTTATTCGCCGCTCATGGGATGGAATGCCTTTCTCAGATACAACCTTGTTTTCAAATTTGATAAACTGTTTACAGTTGCACCAGTACAGTTTGCATTTAATGATTTGAAATAATTAATTCATTAATTTATTCAATTGCGGGAGAGACGCAGTTATTTTTTGCTTGTAATTATGTTGTGATGGGAGGCTCTTAGAAGGGTCGATTAGGATCAATATAGAAACTACAAATATAGAAAGTAAGATACAAGCTTGTTTTTCACAATGAATTAGCTGTAATATTTTGATCTAGAAGTGCTGCACCCCTGGAGGTTATATGCATCCATGATTTGAAATAATTCATTAATTCGGTAACTTCCTACAATGGGAGCGGGGCAATGATTTTTTGCTTGTAATTTTTTTGCCATGAGAATTTCTCAGGTCTTGATGAGGATCAATATAGAAACTTGTATAGAAAGTAAGGTATAAGCTGGATTGTCATGATTAATTAACCATTTATGTTTCCGGGAATCTAATGTACTGTGTATTATCTCTGTGCAATTTGACGAGAATCTCTCAGGTCTTGATGAGGATCAATATAGAAACTTGTATAGAAAGTAAGATACAAGCTGGTTTGTCATGATTAATTAAGCATTTATGTAGTTTTGATTTATAAGAGCTGCAGTGAATGTATTCAAAATCATTAACCTATTCTTTCCGGGAATCTGATGTACCGTGTATTATCTCTGTGGGAAATGCCAAATCTCATTGGCAAGGGGTTAGTTAGTTATTTTCTGCACGGGAGCGGGGCAATGATTTTTTGCTTGCAGTTATTTTGCGATGAGAAGTTCCAGGATAGATTGAGTTGAGGATTATTATTATTGATCGACTTATATGAATAGTCTAGAAAGTAAACAAACTTGTTTGTCATCTTTAGTTAACTTTTGTAATCTTATAGTTTTTAGCTCACCTGAGCCAAAGGCTCAAGTGAGCTATTGTGATCGCTTTTCGTCCGTCGTCCGTCGTCCGTCGTCCGTCGTGCGTCGTGCGTCGTCCGTCGTCCGTCGTGCGTCGTCCGTCGTCCGTAAACTTTTTACATTTTCATCTTCTTCTCCAGAACCAATGATCGGATTCCAACCAAACTTGGCAGGAATCATATTTAGGGGTAGAGGAACCAAAGTTGCTAAAATGGTGGGCGTGGCCCCCAGGGGGGCCCTGGGGGAGGGCACCAAATGTAAAAAATATGTAAATTTTAAACATCTTCTTCTCAAGATCCAGAAGTATGACAGACCTGATATTTCATATTTAGATGCCTCTATTGATGAAGAATGAAAGTTGTTCACAAGATTTTTGTGGGTGGTCCCATAAGGGCCCTGTGGGCGTAACAGTTTTTTTTGGGGCCCTACCATAGGAAATATACATTTTCATCTTCTTCTCCAGAATCAATGATTAGATTCCAACCAAACATGGCAGGAATCATCTTTAGGGGTAGAGGAACCAAAGTTGCTAAAATGGTGGGCGTGGCCCCCAGGGGGGCCCTGGAGGAGGGCACCAAGTGTAAAAAATATGTAAATTTTAAACATCTTCTTCTCAAGATCCAGAAGTATGACAGACCTGATATTTCATATGTAGATGCCTCTATTGATGAAGAATGAAAGTTGTTCACAAGATTTTTGTGGGTGGCCCCACAAGGGCCCTGTGGGCGTAACAGTTTTTTTTGGGGCCCTACCATAGGAAATATACATTTTCATCTTCTTCTCCAGAACCAATGATTAGATTCCAACCAAACATGGCAGGAATCATCCTTAGGGGTAGAGGAATCGAAGTTGCTAAAATGGTGGGCGTGGCCCTCAGGGGGGCCCTGGGGGAGGGCACCAAGTGTAAAAAATATGT
Source organism: Echinarachnius parma (assembly GCA_037951105.1). Classification (NCBI taxonomy): domain Eukaryota; kingdom Metazoa; phylum Echinodermata; class Echinoidea; order Clypeasteroida; family Echinarachniidae; genus Echinarachnius; species Echinarachnius parma. Next base: position 6,405 of record JBAMJV010003095.1, read on the forward strand.
TAATTTTAAATATCTTCTTCTCAAGATCCAGAAGTATGACAGGCCATTGCAGAATGGCCCCATAGGGTCCCTATGTGAGTGGGGTTAATATGCTGAAGTGGTCAGTGGCTGGTGAAATGTGTTAAGCTTTGTCTTATATGTGTGTCTGTCTTTTTTTATGATTCACCCAAACATTATGGTAAATCATAATGTTAGGTACAGGGGATCAAAAGTTATTGATTAAATAGTACATCACATTATAGATTTTGGCATGATTTCAACTGATTTCATATCTTCTGAGGGTGCCAGAGAGAACATGCGCCAGATGTGAATTGATTGACCTCAGGTGAGCGTCGTGCCCCCCTGGGGCTCTTGTTATCTCATAGTGGTGTGCCACTACGGTGTATTTTCAGGGATAGATATTGGCTTGTAAACCCAGGTGGTTAATGGATGTCTTTTTTGGCAAGGAAGGCAACTGAGACTTACAATGCTTTGGTGGCCCGTTACAGTATTTGGATGGCCCAAAACTTAGACAGCCTAGTGCTAATTTCAAGTCGGGGTATTTGGAGACAATATAATTGATATAATGAATCAATTTTCTTACTTCCAGTCAATCTTAACTTCTCCTGTTTAATGGGTGAAAATTATCTCCAAAAGCCTACTCAACCTGTTCCCTTCGAGATTCTAACTGGAAATCCCCATACACTTTTTACATAGCCCACCATGTTCCTGTAAGCAAGGGTTTAAGCGGAGACCACTGTGTCAAAATGGAATTGTCTTTCATGGGTGAAGAGAACATGTTCTAGCAAATCCCCACTCCTGATAATAAAGAGAGGAATAAAAATAAGATATCCATCCATTCAAGACTTGTCTTGGCACGAACATACATTCTGCAGTCTTCCTGGGGGCAGAGGATATAAAGTTTGTCAGAAAAGATTTAGATGTCTCAGTCACCCCCAGGGCAGCACATTTCCTGATCTTGAAATTTGAACTTTTTATTGACAGGTGAATTTTAATGTAGCTAGTACACATTTTCCTCAATGTAGAATATCATGATTATAACTTAGTCCTTAGAAAGAGGATATTAATTTTGTCAAGAAAGATTTAGCTTTTCCAGGGTACCACTTGTACTGATCCCCAAATAAGAGCTTCTTGATTACAGATATTGGGTGGAATTCACAAAGGAGGTTTGTAGGAGGTTTGTACAAACCATGGTTTGACGATGGTTTACATCTATGGAATGCTGCTTGCATACTGTAAATTGTAAATCAACATTGTTAACAAGTATGGAGTTTACACTCCTTCTCCATCAGTTTACAAGTGGCATTCCATAGATGTAAACCTTGGTCAAACCATGGTTTGTACAAACCTCCTACAAAACTCCTTTGTGAATTCCACCTATATGTTTGAGACTATACACCATTGGTACACAACTTACTTAATTAAACAATGGATGCAGTTTACTTCATCTTTATTATTCGCTTATAATAATGGCTTTGTAAATGGTTGAGACTCTAAAATAGTTAAAGCCGTCAAATAGCTTTGTTCATGTCTACCTAGAACATTATTTGTGTGTCTATGGTACCTGGTCTAAGGTTGATGTAGTAGAAACATTTCCTTCCACAATGGATTCCTTATGTCAAAGATTTACTCAATGTTGATCCTCACAGGGAAATCCGCCTTTGAACATTGTTACTGAACTTGCTTGAATATTTTCATAAGAATTTTAATTTGTTAAATGTCACAGACAGAAGTCTGCATTTACACACTGTTATTTCCATTAGGATTCAAAGTTTACACTCAATAATCTGCCGGATCTTGCAGAATTTGGCAGGTATAGCAACCGTTACCTACTATTAAGGCTTATAAATTCAAACTGATCAGACAGATCACTTTCATACACCACACATGGACATTGGCTTTTACACGTTTTTACTTCAACTTAAAAGTATTTCAAAATTTTACTCAATAATCTGCAAGATCTCTTGGAACTATACAGGTATAAAGAAACAGCAATGTTTACTTTTTCAATCTGATTAACTACTTAAAAACCCCACTCACGGAAATCTGCCTTTACACGTTGTCGCTTCCTGTCTGGATTTTCATTTTTCACTTGATGATATGTGAGATCTTTGGGTATTAGACAGGTGGGATAAAGGCAGAAGTGCTCTTAAATGTACAAAATATCAGATTTGTTCTTGCATTGATCCAACATATGATGACACACGCAGTACCCCGGGGTACCGTTGTACCCCGGTATCCCGCGTTGTGTAGCGCCATCTTGTGTCCACTCGAAGTACAACCGTATTGCGTTGTGCATGCAGTGCAGCTCGCGATTGTATGCACGCTATACCTACAGTACATCCCTTAAAATTAAATAAATAATTAAACAAAATGGCGGATTTTTGTCTGGTACCCCAGGGTACCGTTTATGTCATCATATCACTTTCAAACCCCATGTAGGAATGCAAATCTTCAAGATGTCCATAATTTCCCGCTTTAAACCACAGCTTCCTCCTGTAGTTTTATCTCTGCTCCAACCTGTTGAAGATAAAGTAAAGATATCCCTGTAGCCCTCTAGTTGGAGAATGCATGTTACACCAACATTACATTGTCTCAATGGGTTAATAGTGTCCTAAAGTCTTGAAGATATCCTTCATTTCCCACTTTAACCTGTGTGTACTTCATGCAGGATTGTAAATTTTAAAAACCATACTTGTTCAACACGATGAAGATAATGCAAAGATGTGCTCCTGTTTATATTGTCTATCTAGAGAATGCGTGTTGTACCAAATACCATTTGTCTACAATGGGTTAATGCCCTACAGAGCCTTCAAGGTATCACCCGTGTTTATCTTTATTTCATGTGAGATTGTTATAACCTGTTGAAGATAAGACTCGAGACATCTTGACGCCTCGGCCTCTGACTGAGTTCTCTATGGATAATGCATGTGACCCTGAAATCAGATCATCTTCCATGGGTGAATGTTCAACAGACATTTGCTTGATAATCTGGAAGATCTCTTTGATTATGACAGTTAAGGAATATGAAAGAAATGTCAGCCCCTTGGAATGCGCGTGCTGCATGTAACTTCCGGCATTACCTGGTAATTCTGTGAACTTGATAAGACTTGGGGGTTTTATAGGTGTGAAAGAATGTGTGTACTTGGTGTTGCAGTGAGGTGCCTCTAGAGGACATTTTTTTTAAATTTTTAATCTGGCTTTTTTGTTTGGGAAATTCAAACTTAACCCACGCCAATATATGATTCAGGGTGACTATCACTATTTTAATATGTTTAATTTGTTTTTACATTAATAGACCTTTATTTTGTTTCTGCATTAAAATTCAACAACAACATTCAAAAGCAATAACATTTACCAAGAAACCCTATAATCAAGGAATATTGATTCAGTCTTTACAAAAATATTATTTCACAAAGTTCTAATTTTCAGATTTAGAATATATGTAAACTTTGGACCAAATTGTTTTAAAAGGTTCTACTGTGTTATTTATAAATAAATAAAAATAACCAAACCAATTAAAATTCATGTTAATTACGCCAAGGATCAATACTTGTGTAATTAATGCTGTTTCAGTTCAATAACGGACATAATGTACACTCATGACTTTGCAGTTGATGGTTTCCTCTGACAATAATCTCAATCCGCTAAAAGTGCTGTAAACAGGCAAAAAGTAGAATTTTGATTTCTTTATTACACTATTTTTGTTTCTATAAGGAAGTCTGAATTCCCACGTGTCCATGTCGCCAACATTTCCAGGTGACTTGAATTGCATGATACAAAATATGAAAATTGTTTTCATGCTTCAAATATCGTGGTAGATTGATTGTCTGATTTCACGGCATTGTACCGTGAGCTACAACTGAGCGAAAAACCACAACTGATCGCTTTATAAATTGTATCCTTTCCCTCGGCTGTCTACAAGGGTTTGTTAAAACTAAAATAAGCTTCAACTCCGATCAAACCTGTTAATTTGCAGTTATCTCTTTAGATCAAACTTCTAAAACCATTCCAGACTATTCAATTTTGCCAAAACATGCATTCTCCATGGACCATATTAATAACCCAAGGTATTTTGGAATCAGCCCTGAACAGGTTAATTGTTGGGGGAAATGTAATTACTTTTTCTACTTTTGCATGTCTCTTTGTTTTTTAATACAAGGAAAGTCTAGGAGTGATTAGCCAGATATTCACATCATCATGTTTCTAGGGGGATTAACATAATTTCCCTACAGAATAATAACAGGAAAATGTATAATTTCTGATCATGATATGTGGCTTTATAGTGGTGGATGGGTTACCAGATTTTCCTGCCATTTTGCCTTGAGTTACAACTGAGCATTCAACCGCATCTGATAGCTTTATTTCTATCTTTTCCTGCAGCCGTACATGTGGGTCTGCCTTAAGGGAAGCTCTAGTGAAGAAAATCTTGCTCATGTCTTTGTAGCCATAAAACAATTTATATTAAACATTTTTATATTCAGACTTTCAACCACAACACTTATTTTAAATGTGTTTTTTAAAGAAATCCTTACCTAAACCTTTATCTCAGATATGTAGATTTTATAAATATTTTGTGCATGTCTGTTTCATTGTGAAACAAAATTCAATCCATTGCCTACAGGAACCTGATGGGCACTGTATTAACTCTATGTTGATTGCATGTATCCCTCTCTTCTTCTGCCCCAGTGGGTTTGTTATGAGGGAAGAACTTGTGAAGAACATATTTTGTTATTTACTGGAATTGCTTTTTGAATTGTAATGATTAATGGTCATGACTTTGCAGTTGTTGGTGCCAGATACCACAACTGATTTAGATAGCTGTATGTTATTCTCAATTTAGCTGTAAATGCAAGTCTGCTATAAGGGAAGAACTTGTCCAGAAATCCTTTGTGGTTATTGGTGCCAACCTACATGTACATGTAGATCCACAAAGTCTGATATCTGTATGTTATACCACTATAAATGGGGTCTGCTATAAGGGAAGCACTCGTGAAGAAAATACAAGACCTTGCTCAGACCTTTGTTTATTTAAGAACAGGCTTTTTATTGATTGTACCAATCATTATTGGATGTGTATTGAAGGTCCAACTATCTGCTTTTTAAGGGAAGCACTTTTTAATAAAATTATATTCCTCTTTTCATATCAAGATTCTTAAAGTGAAGTGTCTCAGAAAGGATGTGAAATAAAATGGTGCAGGATTTTTCTCATCCAAAGTTTTGGCCATTATTTGATCATTTATAGTGTTCCAGTGAGAGTTAAATTCTGAAGATTGGCAAGCAATGTTATATATTCACTGTAATGTTGCAGTGCAAACAGACTGTTTCTTTTGCAGTGTGAAGCACATCTTCCATCTCGATTCTCTCTTACCCATCAACGATACTATGGATAGTGAGCCGGACATTAATATTTCACACAGAGAAAAGAGACTATCTTTTGCTGTGTGAATGCTTTTTCCGACTAATTTTCAGTGGGAACACTGCTTCCAACTAGGTTCTCTCTTAATCATCAATGATACAATCAATCGCGAGCCAGAAGGAACTCTCGCCGGGCCACCCTGTGGTGAGGTTAGCGCAGCTTCCCCTTTGCAGAGCACGGTTCCAGGTTCCCCCGTGTCACAAACTCCCCAAAATAAAAGAGAGACACATCCATTTGCTGCCAGATAAGGACCTTCATGGTTCCTGTTGTGTGTCGAATTGCATTTAGAATGCACTCCATCTACATTTACCTGTAATGCATGTTCATCAGTTTAAGGCTTCTTTTTATATTACCCTTGGTCCAAACTGAAAAGTGTTTCCTGTTTCTTGATTAGTTATTTGGCGCCCAAATTCACCTATTATGCATGATCTATACAATGTTCACATACTTGTGTATTATAATATGCTCTGCTAATAATGAATAATTAATGTATTTCGCAAAAGTCTTGTTCTCTCGTGCCCTTGGTAAAAGTACATTATTTGCCCCTTCTGTCCAATATTTTTCTTGAAATATAGTTGTTGGGAAATTTTTTAAAAGATCAGGTTAGTTAAATTTGTGGTAAATATATAAGGAAAGACATATGTGCAACCAAATAATGCTATTAATAAAGTGTATTCTATTACGATAGATCAAATATTGAAATCAAGACACCAAGATACAATATACCAGGGCATGGAAGGAAGGAAGGAGATGAGAGGATGTGAGCTGGGTTTGACTGTTTAATCTCAAATTTCCTAATCCTAATCCTTCTTTCTTTTATTAAATCTGTCTTTGGTAATAATGGATATTGACAGCTAGAACAATCAGAGATGAGACAGAGAGTCTCATTTATCTTGTAGCGGAATCCCACTTTGACCTTCTTTTTGTGCACGGAAGGAGGAAAATACACGCTTAATTTGATTTGTCAATTTATAATTGCTGTGCATATAAAGATCATGCTTCAAGAAATAGTTTGTTAAAGGTACAATTGTTTATAATATATCATATTTTTAAACACAGAGTGAATCCCATTGTGACCTTTTTGCTCACGGAAGGAGGAAAATACACGCTTAATTTGATTTGGCAATTTATAATTGGTCCCCTCTATCTTGCTTGTAATACCAAAGTGGAGTCAGATGGAATTACCAAATGAAATGGTAGCACCTTGCTATTGATTGATAGTGAATTGCTTTTCAGTTACAGGGGACATCTGTCATTTGTTTTTGTTTTAAAAGGTTGTGTGACCCTTGATTATTGGAATCATATGAATGTCTGATTTTCCTTGGCTGTCTGTTTTAGTATTGTGTTTAATAGGTTGATAAATAGCAGTCCAATTTTTAGGACAGAGTGATGAATTCAAACAAAAAGTTCTAGCTAGGTGGGGGCTTCAAGAAATGTTTGTTAGAGGTACAATTGACTAGGTGTAGAAATTGATTACCATACCACACCACATCCACAGCTTAAGCTGCTGCCAAAAATATACAAATTATGTATGTTCACGTTTAAGTTTCCATTACAAGATATTCTCAGAATCCCAGGAGAATATATGCTTGCTGGAGGAAATAGAATATTTTCATCTGTTTCTTTCCTGAGATCCTTTTATTCCCCCAAGTCATTCCCATCTATTTATCATATTAATTTATAATTTTTAGTAGGAAATATATTCAAACTGATCTAAACTAAGATTTTAGGGACATGTTTCATCTTTTCTATCTTTGGATATGTTATTCCCCAAGTCATTCCCATCTATTTATTATATTGATTTAAATTGTACACGTAGAAGGAAATACTTAATTGATCTAAACTATGAAAGTTTTGAAGCCAATTTGTCTCATCATTTATTAGGGGGAAATATGTAATTGATAACCCAGTTTTTTGGGCTGATGCATGTCATGTATAATTATTTTATTTAATTGAAACATGTTGATCAAATTTTGTGAAAATCATCATTTGTTGTATTTATTTTTGTATGTTTATGTCACGAGAGATTAATCTTCTTCTTTTTTGTTTAATGATATATATTACTTTTACTATTAAGGGGGTGAGTTTAATTTGTTCTTGTTTTTTTTTTCATTCATGATGATTGATATAATTTCATTTTGTTTAAATAATTCTGTATAGTTATTTGTAGTTTTCCTTCAGGCTAGTAAGATCTGCATTTCTTTAATGCAGCCAAGTCGGATGAAGAAAAGCTTATTTTTGTGTAGTTCTTTGTTGTTTTTAATCTTGATGTGTTAAAAATATTCTTGTAGATATTGTTTTATTATTTAGCTCTGTTATTTTTTCTCAAGTAATACAATTTTTCTATTTAAACAAAGGTGATCTGTATTCCTCCAATGTGGCAAAGTCTGATGAAGGCATGTTCCTTTGGGATGTTTAAATCTTGAAAAGAAAAAAAAATTTCCATTAGTATTTAATCTCTTTTTTTCTTTGAATTTCACTTGATTATTTCTTTTTAGGCGAGGGTGATCTTTATTTCTCCAACGCGGCAAAGTCAGATGAGGGAGTGTATTTCTGCGTTGCCAGCAACGATTTCATACCGCAGCAGGTCACGTCAATGACTGCAGCACTCCATGTCGCTGGTATGTACACATTCATTGAATTACAGGTCTATGCTAACTCCTTGTTTCTAGTGGTTCGTTAGGGCCAGTAAAATAACTAAATTACAGTCGGGTCAACAAGTCACATCATTGTGTCTGCAGAATGGGAGATTTGGAGATACTGTTTTATCTATAGAGAGTTAGAAATATTATTTATATCTTAAAAGTACAAATGTTTATGACATCAAAAACAAAGCTGTTGTGTGATCAATTCCCTTTTCATTTAAAAGCAGCCAAAGCAATTTTGCATTTCCAGAGGAAATATAAACAACTGTTTTATTGGTCAGTTAGCCTCTAAAGTAGATTCTGCTACGATCAAAAATTGAGGCCCCATATTGACTCTCAACCATTTAATTGCTTACAGTTTTCAACTTCACATAGTTTTCAACTTTCGCTATGAAATTCATTAATATTTATATGAATAATGTATATTTTTACAGTGAAAGAAAGGGATATAGAGTGAGGAGAAATGCGAATGTTGAATGAAGAATATAATATTTAGGGTATTATTTCATTGATACGAGAGTCACGTTCTGATTAATCGGGAATCTTGATTGTTTTGACATTTACGTGAGATTCTAAATCAATGCAATTTCCTCGGTAGACTGGGGTAGCATTCCCTTGGGGACTGAACTTGTGGAGAAAAATGAAATGCAGTAAATTTGTCTATGAATATTAATAGATAAAAAGGGAAAGAGAGATAGACGTGACAAACATGTAAATGTAGAGTGGGGTAAAAGAGGGAGAGAGATGGAGAGGGATGGGGTAAGGGAGAATGTTTTAGAGGAGGAGGAGGAGAAGAGTGAGAGAGGGGGAGAAGGATTGGGTAAGGGATAGTGTTTTAGAGGAGGAGGAGGAGAAGAGGGAGAGAGGGGAAGAAGGATTGGGTAAGGGAGAGTGTTTTAGAGGAGGAGGAGAAGAAGAGGGAGAGAGGGGGAGAAGGATTGGGTAAGGGAGAGTGTTTTAGAGGAGGAGGAGAACAAGAGGGAGATAGATGGAGAAGGATTGGGTAAGGGAGAGTGTTTTAGAGGAGGAGGAGAAGAAGAGGGATAGAGGGGGAGAGATGGAGAAGGATTGAGTAAGAGAGAGTGTTTTAGAGGAGGAGGAGAAGAAGATTGAGAGAGGGGGAGAGGTGGAGAAGGATTGGGTAAGGGAGAGTGTTTTAGAGGAGGAGGAGAAGGATTGGGTAAGGGAGAGTGTTTTAGAGGAGGAGGAGAAGGATTGGGTAAGGGAGAGTGTTTTAGAGGAGGAGGAGAAGGATTGGGTAAGGGAGAGTGTTTTAGAGGAGGAGGAGAAGGATTGGGTAAGGGAGAGTGTTTTAGAGGAGGAGGAGAAGGATTGGGTAAGGGAGAGTGTTTTAGAGGAGGAGGAGAAGGATTGGGTAAGGGATAGTGTTTTAGAGGAGGGGGAGAAGAAGATTGAGAGAGGGGGAGAGATGGAGAAGGATTGGGTAAGGGAGAGTGTTTTAGAGGAGGAGGAGAAGAAGAGGGAGAGAGGGGGAGAAGGATTGGGTAAGGGAGAGTGTTTTAGAGGAGGAGGAGAACAAGAGGGAGAGAGATGGAGAAGGATTGGGTAAGGGAGAGTGTTTTAGAGGAGGAGGAGAAGAAGAGGGATAGAGGGGGAGAGATGGAGAAGGTTTGGGTAAGAGAGAGTGTTTTAGAGGAGGAGGAGAAGAAGATTGAGAGAGGGGGAGAGGTGGAGAAGGATTGGGTAAGGGAGAGTGTTTTAGAGGAGGAGGAGGAGAAGGATTGGGTAAGGGAGAGTGTTTTAGAGGAGGAGGAGAAGGATTGGGTAAGGGAGAGTGTTTTAGAGGAGGAGGAGAAGGATTGGGTAAGGGATAGTGTTTTAGAGGAGGGGGAGAAGAAGATTGAGAGAGGGGGAGAGATGGAGAAGGATTGGGTAAGGGACAGTGTTTTAGAGGAGGGGGAGAAGAAGATGGAGAGAGGGGGAGAGATGGAGAAGGATTGGGTAAGGGAGAGTGTTTTAGAGGAGGAGGAGAAGAAGATGGAGAGAGGGGGAGAGATGGAGAAGGATTGGGTAAGGGAGAGTGTTTTAGAGGAGGAGGAGAAGAAGATGGAGAGAGGGGGAGAGATGGAGAAGGATTGGGTAAGAGAGAGTGTTTTAGAGGAGGAGGAGAAGAAGATGGAGAGAGGGGGAGAGATGGAGAAGGATTGGGTAAGAGAGAGTGTTTTAGAGGAGGAGGAGAAGAAGAGGGAGAGAGGGGGAGAAGGATTGGGTAAGGGAGAGTGTTTTAGAGGAGGAGGAGAAGAAGAGGGAGAGAGGGGGAGAAGGATTGGGTAAGGGAGAGTGTTTTAGAGGAGGAGGAGAAGAAGAGGGAGAGAGGGGGAGAAGGATTGGGTAAGGGAGAGTGTTTTAGAGGAGGAGGAGAAGAAGAGGGAGAGAGGGGGAGAGAGAGGTGGGCTAACAACACAAAATAAAAGATGTATGATAACATCTTGTTACAATACATTGTGATTTATATTTAATACTTAGTGAGTTCTTTTGTTTTTTGTTTTAGAGAGAGAGAGATGGAAAGATAACTAGACACCTATTTTAAGATACCAGCAGCTTGAAGCATTTTATGTCGACAGAAAAATGTGCTTATAGCAATTTTGATATGTAGACAGGAAAATGACTTTAGTTTCACCCTTAAACATAACTTTGCATTGACTTTGACCTTGTTATCATTGTATTTCATAAGCCCTGTAGACTTTCATTTATTTCCAACGGGATCTATCGGAAATCATCAGAAAACTTTTGCTGGAGGCAATTTTAGCAGACACTTGGCAGATTTATTTATAAAAAGATTTTTAGTTTTGTTTCAAAGTAGACTAAACCTTGATTTTGTTGAGTACATCATTGCATAAGAGGTAATTAGTAAAATCTGATGGAAGTGTTTTAGAAGACACTAGAATAATTTAAAGATCGTTTCATCACAAAACCAGACAAGGCTTAAATTTATTATTCACATCATTTATTGTAATATTATGATTATCTCTATATCCTGTGGAGTTTCACTTTAAAACAAAGTATTAGAGACAATTTCAATTTGTATTCAGCTTGAAGATGTTTAGAAGTCACTGCAATTGCCTTTGAGACTCTCAAACCAGACAAAGCCTTGAATTTGTTGTTGTAAAATTATATAATCTTATGTACCCAATGGAGTTTAATTTTAAAGAGATTTAGAACGTTAAATTTTTTGGAAGACACCTGTACATGTAGTTTGACAAATTCTGAGATTTAGAAGATAGAAGTGTTAGATTCATCTCACACTCATACTTAAAATAACTTTCTTTGTTGATATTTTTTCATCTTTATAGATAGAAATTATATAAATTCATTCAGAGTTTTGGCTTGAAGTCACTCTCTGTGATGGTTCTGTCAAAAAGTATTCACAAGTTGGGTCCTAGAAATGCCAGGACATCAGTCAGTTTTCAACGTGTGCAGAGTTTAGTCTGACATGTCAGGCCGAAAGTAATCTTTTGCCGGGACATCAATCGGTTTCAACTGTATTTCTTTTGTCTGCTTCTTTTTGTCTTTGTTGTATTAAACTCTCCTTGATCCTTTTATCTTTGCATTTCAGTCCAAACGAGTATCATCCAGCCACCGAACGCGACGACCGTGGTTCTCGGCGCTGAGCTAAGTCTGATGTGTCGGGCAGAAGGTGATCCCTTGCCCACCATCAAGTGGTACAAGGACAGCCGCCAACTTGTCGCCGACAGCCGAACCACGATTGGGTGAGTTTGTATTATTTATTATACAAAAATGGCAAGTGCAAAAGTGTTATCTCGAGTTGTGTTGAAATATTGGTTAAAACCATGCAGTGGAAGTAATAGGGGTTTTACATTTAACGGCGGGCGCCCACTTTTGCAATCTTAGTACGAGCTAATGCAAGCTTTTATTAACATCGCTTTAAGTTCCTGTCACATTGTCAATGATAAAAGTAGATTGACAAATTAGAAGAAAAGGAGTTTATAAAACAAAATGTGCACTTGCTGAAAAAAAAACAAAAATATCATTTGCAGTGTAACATATACACAGCTAGTTCATGTCAATTAATTTGCAAGAAGTGACAATTGTCATCCATACGACATTTGTTATTACACAGCTTTATTTCTTTTTAAATTAAAATGTCCTCTTTTTTTCTTCTTTTTTTAGACAGATCCTTTACCACCTGTGTTCTGGCATGTCATCATTTTCTATATTGAAATTAAAATGTCCTTAATTAAACTGCGAGTTGACAGAATTTATCGTTATGTCACTTTTAGGGGAAAGTTTACCCTCTGTTCCCACTTCCTACCCTGGCTTATAAAGAATGATTAAAAAGTACCTTCATTTAAAGGATCTTATGCCTCCATTGTTTGTGCTGAAACCCCCCTTTATTATAGGTCCAAACCCAGATTCATATTCTAGTTATGAAGGATTTAGTAACTTCCTTAAAATTAAGGGTACGTGGCCACTTTCTGTTGACCACCCCACCTACCACCTTTTTATTGTGGTTCCCAATGCATTTATGTCACCATGTAAGAGTTAAGCCCCCCCCCCCCCCCCACTTCCTTTATCTACTGGTTGTTATATTGTATTCGAAACAGGCTTTGACTGATAAATATATGACCATAAACAATTTGATTTTCCCTCTTTTTGGGGGGTACTTTTCATTGCGTATGTCATTGTTTCAGAAAAATGTCCTTCATTAATAACAAATTTGTAAAGACCAATATGTCCCCATGTTGCCAATGTTGGTGTTGTTCCTATCCATACCCCGGTTTTTTTTTTCGTTTTTTTTTCGGATGATTAAAATTAGTACCTAAAAAAATTTCTTTGAGACATATGCTGTGAAAAATTAATAATACAGGGTTTGATATTACGTACATGTATAGTGTTGAGTTCCACTGTATATAGATAAAGTTAAATGTAGCTGACATATTTATATTGAGGACCATTTAAAAAGTTTTTAGGTGGATATTTATTAATGAAGATATTTAAAGAGTAATTATTGTAAGATATAGTTTAATTTTTTAAAAAGAAGTTATTTCTAGGAGTTTGGAGAAGGATTTCTCCCTACTTCGAAAAAAGATTTGAATTAATAAAATCTTTGCTATGGCCAATACAAATCATCCTCAAAATTGAAAAAGAGAGTGAGCAAGAATAGTGATAAATTTACAGAAGAAGGGATTTTCTTCAGTGCAGGAAGGGGGAAGAATTAAGACATAAGGGTTTACCCAAGACATGACTGTAGGGATTTCAGTGTATTCATTTGCCACAGGCAAAAACAAAATATCTGCACGTAACAAAAGTAAATTATGACTTGGAGACAGAAAAAAAAGTGTCCAGCGGTTCTTTTTGTCAATAAGAATTTACCCGAGACCCGAGTCCTGCAAGGGTTGTAGTGTATTCCTTTGCCACTGGCAATAAACAGTATCTGCACAACAAATGTTTGTTTTGCTTTTGGAGACAAAAAAGGGGTCCAGAGGTCCTTACAGGAAGAAGGGAAAATTAAGTCATTATAAATTACCCAAGACACGACTAGTCTTGTAGAAGTTCATTCCTGTGCCACAGGCAAATATAAAAATATCTACACACAACACAATTAACAATATTTGTTTTGATTTTGTAGACAGAAAAGAAATTGGGAACAGAGGTTCTTTTTAGCACACGAAGAAGGACAATTCAGTTATTAGAAAATACAGAAGACATGGCTATAGTCTTGTAGGAGTTTATTCCTTCGCCACAGGCCAAAACAAAATATATAGACGCACAGAGCGAACAAAACATGGGGAAGTTCTTTAAACAATACCAGATGCAGAGGAAAAGCTAAGAAAGTGGGATAAGGGAGTATTCAATGCCCCCTCTTCTATGAGAACCTGTTCCATATTATTACTCTTTTATTCTTTTTATTTTCCCTGCCCCTTTACCCCACCCCCCCCCCCCCCCCTCTTCCCCCATCAAGGTTGATTTGAATTTATCCACTAAGCACTTGTTGATGAATTACAATCATCCAAAACCATAATTGTGATTGCAATGTTTTTGTTTTGCACACACTATTTGTCTTTCAGAGCATCCCTGCTCCTTTCTTGTATTTCCTCAGCCTCCCCTCCTCTCCAATCTGTGTTCATTAATTCTTACTTTACCACTGCGCAGATGACATTTTGTTTTAATTACCCAGAGGTGAAACTAATTTGTTCAACCTAACCCCCTTTTGGTCTGCATGACCCCCTTTCTGTGTGTGTGTTGAATACAGATGAAATAAATTAAAATGAGCAAACGATTTGAGCTCTGCAGGGTGTGTTTAATCAAGATTGATGGGAAACAAACTTAGATATGCGCACTATATTTTTAAGATGATTTGAATTGAAATTCAATTCAATTCAATTCCAGTATTTGTTACATCCCTGAACTTCTTTTATGATACACAGACATGCAAATCTGTGTACAGTACGTATAGTGACCACCTGAAGGTAACAAGAAAAGTGGTATCTATAAACAGATAGCCTCTATCCAGACAGGTTTCATAATTCTGTTTTCCTATATGCAGGGGATTATTCTTGGTGGCCAGTATCTAGACTGTAGGTTGGTGTTTAAATATTTAACAATATTTATAATTAGGGGTACCAATGAATTATTTTATTTACAGTTTAATAAGATTGGGTGTTAAACAATGTACACAATTTGTATTTTTCTCAAAATTACAGGTCCACTGGCTTACTTCACATCAGGAATATTGCCGCTATCGACGAAGGAACTTACACATGTGAAGCCACCAATGCTTACTACACAGACACAGCATCTGCCTTTGTCAATGTTCTTAGTAAGTAATGAATCATTCATACAAATTTATAAGTTATTTATTCAAAATGGGCAAACTGATCAGAGATATAAATAATTTACAAGAAAATGAGCAAAGAAAATGGGGCTTGATCCTGTGATAAGCCCTGTTTTCTTTTTTCATTTTATGTTAATATTAAGTAAATGATTTCTTTGAAATTGATTTCCATTGTTCACAGTGGCATTGATTGTATTTCCATAAACTCATAGTTAGAATGAAACAAGGCCAACAGCTTAAGCCCTGATGAAGCCTTGAAATTAACGCCCCCCCCCCCCAAAAAAAATAAATAAAAATAATAATAAATAAATAAAAAGAAGGAAATAAACAAATAAAACAATACAAATTATACACATAACAGTTATATAAAATACATGTTTATTATTCATATTTTTACACATTATTGATAAATAGAGCGTCAATTTGATTTCTTATCAAGGTGTATAAATAAGAATGAAACTCAGCCAGAAGCTATGCCCTTTTCTTGGCTCCGACTCGCTCGGTGCATCAGGCAGGAACCAAGGAAAGCCCTCGTGAGTTGGCACAAATCCCAAGAAAGCCGAAAGTTTAACAACTCTGTCAAAATCAGAGTTAATCCCTGGATTTGCCGACTCGCGCTATTTCAGGAAATGTCTGACATACCGGTTTCTCTCCCAGGGGGGTGTAGCTTCAGGGTTAGAATTACAATCATGTACATGATTTTGTTTGCTTAATGGTGGTTTTACGATTTTAATCTGCTAATCCGTGTTTCGCTTTACACTTCAAGGGCTTGTGTTAATTGCCCCTAATCAAGTTGTCGTGTCTTTTTACCCTTTTGATACCCTTTGCGTGTTATACATGTACACATTTGGGAGAGAACAGGGGGAAATTCTACTATTTAATTTGGGGGGATACTTTCCAAGCTTGCCTCATGTACATCAGATTCACCCTCCAAAAATTGTTTTACAACGTACTCTATGTCAAGTTACAGGGGCTCTTTTATGATTTTTTGTGGAGCGTTTTTGCATAAATTTAAGGCGCTAAATTACACTGTGCATGCTTTTTTATGCCTCCGCCAACGAAGTGGCCGGAGGCATTATGTTATCGGGTTGTCCGTCCGTCCGTCCGTCCGTCCGTCCGTCCGTCCGTCCGTCCGTCCGTCCGTCCATCCGTCCGTACATCCGTCCGTCCCGTTTTCGTTCTCGCGATATCTCAAGAACCGGTTGACGGATCAATTTCAAACTTGGTATGAGTGTACATATGGGGGTGACAATGATCTAGTTAGATTTTAGGGGTCGTGAGGTCAAAGGTCAAGGTCACAGGACTCAATATATGTGCAAAAATGCTTTGTTCTCGCGATATCTCAAGAACCGGTTGACGGATCAATTTCAAACTTGGTTTAAGTGTACATATTGGGGTGACAATGATCTGATTAGATTTTGGGGTGTATGAGGTCAAAGGTCAAGGTCACATGACTCAATATATGTGCAAAAATGCCTCATTCTCGCAATATCTCAAGAACCGGTTGACAGATCAATTTCAAACTTGGTTTGAGTGTACACATCAGGGTGGCAATGATCGTATTAGATTTGGGGGGTCATGAGGTCAAAGGTCAAGGTCACAGGACTCAATATATATGCAAAAATGGCTCGTAATAGCAAAATTTAAAGAACTGAATGTCAGATTTCAATCAAACTTGGTACTTGAATGTATAGGGAGCCAATGTAGCCATCAAAGTTTGGGGTCACATGGTCAAGGTCACAGGACTTTAAAAAAAAATTTAATTCAGTGCACGTTACTTTGGGCTCGATATTAAAATCGCGTGGTAGCGGAGGCATAATTTTCGACTGCGCGCAGTCGAAGATCCATCTAGTTTTGTTCTTTTTACTGGGGGAGGGTGTACATAGTACATAATTTATTGATTTTAATGTCTCCAGCAAAACATGACTGCCTGGCTGGAGGCTTTGTGCTTTGGAGCCACTTCCCATGCTCATTATCCCAGTATCTTTAGCAGTATAGATCTGGCAGATCAGCATCAAACTTTACTTGTATGCGCCTTATGTGTACTACATGTATTTGATATTCAGATACCATTTTTCAATTACAAGAAGGCGGAGCTGATAAGAGATCAGGATCATGTAATCAATAGAGCAATATAGAGCTGATAAATCATGCAATCTTTAACTCTGCAGTACCACAACAGACAACACTAGGACCAGGTGAAGTACAGGGGATTCATTAAATGGAAATTAAATCTATGCAACTGGATTTACTATTTATTGAGTTTTACAGGGGATTCCGTTGCAGAGGGACGAAATACTACCATACCCTGCTCCATAATCGTAATTTACATTTTTTTATGTTATTTGTTTTCAATTATTTCCGATACTGTTCCACCCCAGTTCAAAATGGGGCCGGGGGAAATAGTTGTCGCAGAGGGACAACGAACAACCTTCCCCTGCTCTGTAATGGGAGATCCCACGTCCCCTATTGATCATGTGGCTCCGAGACAATGGACAAGCATACCCCTCTCCGTAAACAACAATCCCATTCTATGTTTGTATGTAAATTGCTTTAGTTTAATTATTTTATTAATGCAACATTCACTTTGTAACTTCCACCGCAGTCCCACCCCAGATTACCATGGGGCCAGGAGAAGTAGTCGTCGCGGAGGGACAACCGACTACCATCCCCTGCTCCGTAATTGGAGATCCCGCCCCGATGATCACCTGGCTGCGAGATGAGGTTGCTATCCAAATCGACCTCTCCGACCCAACCTTTGTACAAACGAATGAGGGGCTTTTCGTTACCATGGCGCTCGTGGAGCTTGCGGGGAACTATCGGTGCCATGCGGAGAATAACGTTGGGACGGCCGATGCTGCAGGGTCTCTTACCGTATGGAGTAAGTAATTTTTAAGTCTGCTGGGGGGTGTTGCATCATAAAGAGTTGTGATCGATTGCAAAGTTGCAATTAAATGCAAGTCAGAATATACATGTATGCCTAAATATGCAATCTGATTCGCTCAAATAGGTATCTTTTCTAACTTGCTATTGAGTGCAACTCTTTTCTTTTTTTTTACATTTTCACTTTCAATATTTTGTATTGATGTAAAATTGATGTTTTATCTAGAACCTAACATGCGATACAGTTGCGACACTCCTTAGAAAAACCTTAGAAAGCTCTGTATTAGGCTAATTTTTTTTAAGGAGGCACAAATAGTACATGTAAATTAACCCATTGCCTTCAGGAACCCGGTGTGCTCTGTATTCATTCTAGATATCTAGTAGGGAACAGTTTACAAGAAATTATAAATGTTCTATTTTGTTTTCTTCCCAGCTGTGCCCAGTATCACTGTGTACCCTCAAAACCAAACCGCCCAGGAGGATACGGTGGTATCATTCGAGTGCGCGGCGATGGGCACACCCGCCCCAGCCCTCTCGTGGCGATTTAACGACGGCGCCCTGCCCACGTGGGCGAGCATGACGGGCCAGGGCGGGAGGTTGAGCATCCCCAGGGTACTGGCAGAGAGTGCCGGGAGGTACACCTGTGTGGCGACAAACGCCCAGGGGAGTGTGTCGGCTGATGCTTTCCTTGATGTCCAAGGTACTTTTTAAAATCCTATTAGTGCCAAGTGCATGACTGCAAGCTTCTATTGCAGTGTTTTCTGCATGACTGTGCACATTTGGTAATAGAGGTATTTCGTAAAGTGCTAAGCCTAAGCTTCCAGAGCAGAGTGCTAGCCTTTAAATACATTGCAAATCAACGTAAGCCATACAATTTGACAGCTGTATGTTAACTGTTAATGATTATATATACAGGATTTATATTGCACTAAATATGATTGATCATCATCTGTAAACACTTTACAATGATATTACAACTCCAGTCAATGGACTTGATTACTATCAATAAAGCAGAACAGCAAGGCAAAATAAATCCTTTTTAAGGCAGGTTTAATGTTAAAAATCTGTTCTGTTTCCTTAAAGGGATAGTTGAGTTCTGGTAAGGAGAGTACAGTTTTAGTGAAACTGAATTTTAGAAACCAAAACCTGCATCATTACATTACAAACTAATAGTTATAACTAGAAAGGAACACAAAATTACAAATGACGTAGTAAAGATCATGTTATCATTCAAAAAGAGCCGTTAAAACGTAAGAGGGCGCTCTCTAAACACTCATCGGTTTCAATCATTTTGAATAAAATATTGTGCATGTGATGCTTTGTTGAAATAGTGATTAGATAGAGAAATAACCAACAACTATTTAAATACCTATTTTGTAACTTTTTTGAAAAGAGGAAGCATTTTTTTGAATTTTTAACGGCTGGTTCAAAATTCTCTAATAAACCCGGGGCCCCGGGTTTATTACAAATTGTTATATTTATGGATATTTCAGCCGTTTCTGAACCGATTTTAATCAAACAAAGATGATTTTATTGTTTAAATATTATGCTCTTTCAAATTTTACACTCAGTTTTTCATTACCTCACAAACCAATTAAGTAGTCTAGCGCCCTCTCTACCAAAACTCAACTTTCCCTTTAAACAAATGACAAATGACAAATGTAAACAATTAAAAATGGTCATGTTATTACTATTTGTGTTTTTGCCGTTAAATTTGTCGTTAAATTTACTTAAGAAACTAGCACCTTTTAATTTGTTTCATTTTTTTGGAACAGTTGAACCAACATTAGCAACCCTGCCCAATATGACCATCACAGCTGGTCAGCAACTGACCGTTCCATGCCAGGCCACTGGCTACCCAAGCCCAACCTACAGCTGGGTCAGAGGTCAACACATCTTGGTCACCGGTGGAGGGGTTACCGTGACAACCAGTGGTATTTTGACCATTACGGGACTTAGCAACGATGACCAAGGTGAGCCAAAGCTAGCAGTTATTTCCACTCAAACTTTTCTTTCCTTTGTATTAAAGTAAGTCTTTAAGTACCTTTAAATATGGTACTATCAGAGTAATGTTACATTATGATTTTAGCATTCATACATGCATGCATAAAATGCATGTACAGATTAATAAATATACACATCGATACAAAGGTCCAGGACTGCAGAGAGCAAATTTGTGTGGGATGCAATTTGATCACATTTTCCTCTCAATTCTTCAAGAATAAAAGTTTCTCCTTTAATGCAGAAAAATGTATTAGGTGAGAATGTGGTGTTTGCATTCATACGTGCTTGTACAGTTTATACAGAGGTAATTTCGACCACAGGAATCAAACGTTTGTGGGCTTTACCACAGGCTATAAGGAAGCAATCTAGTCGCATTTCCTGCTCAATCTTTTGAGAACAAACTTTCTTATGGCCAGAAAATCTGATTGGATGAAGTGTTTGTGTGTACGTACGTAAATATGAAAGGATGTGGCTACAGGGAAAATATTGTGTGGGTTTCCCTCTCCCTAACGGAAGAAATCTGATCGCATTTCCCCCTGAATCCTTCATGACCAAACTTTTCTCTGGCCAGATAATCTCATTAGACGAGGATGTGGTGTGTGTGTTCATACGTGCATGCCTACAAGCCTGTACAGATTACTAAATATATATATACATACATAGAAACGAAGGAACGGGACTGCACAGAGAACAAATTTGTTTTGGCTAAACGGCCAATTTTGTGTGGATTCCCCTTTCCTAAGGAAGCAATCTAGTGGCAGTTCCCACTCAATCCATCGCATACAAACTTTATTTTGTGCAGAGGGTCTATAAATTAGGTGAAATAATTGAGTGTGCGCCATGTGGGTTCCGTCTCCCCCCCCCCCCCCCCCCCCCCTTCCCCCCTCCTAAGGATGCAATCTCATCTCATTTCCTGCATGCCCATCCTTAGAGAATAAACTTTGAGAAGAAAATCTGATGAGGTGAGGATGTGGTGTGTGCATAATTCATACGTGCGGCATGCCTACATGCATACAGATTACTAATTATACACTGTATAAAATACATACATAGAAACAAAGGTACGGGACCACAGAGAACAAATTTTGTGGGCTGAAGGGAAAATTTTTATGTGGGTTTCCCTTTCCCAAGGAAGCAATCTGATCGCATTTCCCTCTCTATCCCTTCCGGAAAAAAAAACTTTCTTTCTGGTCAGAAAATCTGATTTGGAGAAGCGATTATGTGTTCATAAGTAAAAATGAAGGAACGGGGCTCCGTTGGGTTTCCCCTAAGTTCCTAAGGAAGCAATCTGATCACATTTCCCCACCAAATTTTTCGCCAACAAACTCACTTCTGGCCCAAAAAAATCTGATTAGTTGAGAGTGGCTGTCTCATGAGCCGGTGGTAATCAGAAAGGGAAATTGGCGACTACGCCGAATATACTGAGTATTTAAGTGAGATGTGATGGGATAGGAAGGGAAGTCGGTTTAACCATTACGTATCCAGAATTGATAAGTGCAGAGTACTGGGGGAGAGAGTACCACAGGGACATACAACTAGCTCCAACCTATGCTAGATATGACAGTAGAAGTATTCGGAATAGGATCATTTTGGGCATGGCCGGGGTTGGGGGCCGCTATGGGGAGGGATAGACGCGTTGTAAATGTAGTAAGATATGCATTTAGGTTTAAGTGGCTGTCTCATAAGCTGATGATAATAAGAAGGGGGAAATTGATGACTACGACAAGTTGTCTATAGTTAACGCATTTAGAACTGGTCTTGAAAATACTCAAGCTGTGGAGGATCTACATTATGAAAATAAAATAATCCTTAACAGCTTTATATGAAGTGGGATTTTATGGGGTCGATCTGAAGGAAGTCTGTTTTCATTTCTATAAAATGATAAAGACGGGTTAATTGGAGAGCATTCTGCACTGCAGGGATGCACAACTGGATCCAACCTACAGTAAGCCTCCACACTAACTTTTTTCTCTACTTGCCCGTTCGGGCAAGTAGAATCATAACTTTTCACATTTTACTTGCCCAAACAGAACATTTACTTGCCCATTTACTTCTAGATGAGATATACACTCTAGGAATTACATTATTCTCTCGTAGTTAACCAATGATTTATATGCCCGATCGGGCAACCAAACTAGGTCATTTATGAAAATTTACTTGCCCGACATCAATTTTTACTTGCCCCGGGCAATAGTTCTAGTGTCGAGCCCTGCCTACAGTATATGCTAGATATGCCACTAGAAGTAACAGGAGGATAATAACTATTGGTTTTGGGGTTGAGAGGTGCTATGGAGAGGGACAGATGCATTGTAAATGCAGTGAGGATAACTTTAAGCTGAAAGTGTTTGTCTCACAAGCTGATTATAATAAGTAAGGGATATATTGGCAACTACGGCTAATGCTCCGAATTTAACCAATTCAGGACTGGCCCAGAAAATAGACGAGCTATTGATAATGGAGAATGCATGTTAATATATAAAAAGAAAGAAATAATCATGAACCGCTTCATGAAGTGAGATTTGTAAGGGGTCAAAAGGAAAGAAGTCTGTTTTCATATCTAGATATCAATAACGGGGAAGGTAAATTGGGGAGGGTATATTGTACCATAGGGACGCACACTGGCTCCATGCTATGCTAGATATGCCACTAGAAGTATTGGGACTAGGATCATTTTTGGCGTGGGGGTTGGGGTCCACTATGGAGAGGGATAGAAGCTTTGTAAATGAAGTGAGCATTACATTTATGTGAAAGTGGCTAGCTGTCTCACATTGTTATAAGAATGGGAAATTGACAACTACAGCAAATTAACGGTTTGTATTTAACCCATTCAGGACTGCATGGTCCCGAAAATACTTGAGCCGTGGTCTATGGAGTATGCATGTTTTACTTTCTCAAATCAAATGTTCGTGAACTGGTTATGAAGTGAGATTTGATAGGATGGGAAGGGAAATCAGTTTGAACGTTACCTATCCAGAGATGGATGAATGCGGGGAAATAGGGGAGCGTTAGTACACCACAGGAACATTCAATGCTAGATATTTATGCTAGATACGGCACTAGTAGTATCAAGATTAGGATAATTTCTGGTGTGGGAGTTGAGAACCACTATGGGGAGGGACAGACGGATGTGTTATAATAATCAGGAAAACATTAAGCTGAAAGTGGCCAATTGTTATAAAAAGAGGAAATTGGCAACTACAGGGAATCAGTACTCGAGTTTGGTCTATGGAGAATCATGCATGTTATTACAAAAGGAAATAATCTTGAAAGGCTGATGAAGTGAGATTTAATGCAAGCCTCCACACTAAATTGTTTCTCTACTGGTCCTTTCGAGCAAGTAAATTCATCAATTTTCAAATTTTACTTGCCCAACAGAAACAGAAAATTGACTTGCCTGCTTACTTCTAGATGAGATTTACACCTTGGCAATAACAGTTTCTCTTGAAGTTTCACAGAATTGGTAGTTGCCCTTTTGGGCAACCACACTAGACCATGATTATGATTATGTTATTTTACTTGCCCGACATCATTTTTTACTTGCCCCGGGCAATAGGGCAAGTGCTAGTGTCGAGCCCTGTTTTATGGCATGGGAAGAATGCATAGCCAGAATTGATCAAAACAGGGTAGAATATTTTGGGGAGCATATTGTACCACAGTGACACAAATGGCTCCAACCGTTGCTAGGTATCATAGATATGCCATTAGGAGTATCGGGACTAGGATATTTTTGTTATAAATAGGGTTTGGGGTCGTTATTGGGAGAGACAGGGGCATCGTAAATGTTGCCAGGCCGACATACACGGAGAAAGTTGAAACCTAGGACAAGTCAATTGAGACATTGAGACATATCCTGATTCGTGATGTTTGGTTGTGATATCATTATCAAAGGGGCTTCCATCTTGATAAAATGTCAGCGCACAATGGTTTTGATTACTCGCTTTATTTAAAGAGGTTTATAACATAACCATTTTTCCTATTATGTACTTGTTAATCCATTGCCTATGGGAACCTGGTGGGCCCTCTATTTACTCTATGGGATTGCACAATCTAGTATGGAACTGGTTAATTGTGCAAAAGTTCTTTTAAAGGAGAAAATCAAAGAAAACCCCTAAATATGACGATATTCATATCTACAGAAAGCTTATAAGCCATAGAATGAGCTTGACTGACATTCAAACAATATAACGCTTCCATAAAAGCGAAATTAGGGTGAAAACATCACCCTATTCCCAGGGACAAATTCGCTCAATCGCTACACGAAACGGCCTTTAGCTGTGACGTAAGAACCGGGCTTGAAGCCCAGGCGGCTGCCGCGGTTAGTATGTAGATAGGCGTATAATATACCAGGCTGGAAAGACAAGCCTCAACTTATGTGCTATTTTTCCCTTACCAAGAATAAATTATAATACTACATTGTTTGTAATTTGCTTCTCATTTATATTTTCATCATGATATTCCAACAAATGTATTGTTTGTGACAAAAAAGTTGAAAAAGGTGAAAAAAAAGAAGGGGAAACTATACGACTGTGTCGTGCATGTAGGCCTGCACAGATTTGGGAGCAGGCGATTGTTTACCAACATGTAGTTTCACTTTGACATATCAGACGGAGAATTTACCACTTCCATTATGGAAACAAACAGTTAATAATCATTATGAATCAAATGAAATTTTAAAAAACGAAGAATAGTTATACTTTAGTCGATCTATCATGGCTAGTTTCATGGTTTAGCTTGAAAAGTCGAGTGAATTAGATTCGCGATCTCCTGTGTTGTTACGATACATCCGCGATATCTCTGAACATTGGCAGCCGCGTTACCTATACGGCTGATAGCGCTGGCGGATTTACATTTCCTGTGCGCGCATCAAAACAAACGAGTGCACGTGTTAGCTAGCTAGCTTGCTCCTCCGTGCACGGATACTTCAAAGTCCATTAACAGGCTGTTTTGTTGAAATTCTTCGTCCATGTTGAACTGTCAGATGTAATTCTAGAGCGAGATCGTGATCGTGTGGTGGACTGTAGAAAGCTTCGAATATTATAGCGCATACGCTGGAACTACTTTTAGTTCAATAACATACACAATATGCATAGCTAGTATACGGCCGGGTATACGATCGTGCGCTTGCATGTATTTCTCGATGGACGAAACTTTTACGAAACGAAACAAAACCAAAACAAAACGGTGAGAAATACACTATTCTATGTAATTATACCAGTTATTGACATATTGAAATGGATAAGAAATATTGTATATTGTTATAACAAAGGCAATTCTAGCTCGGAACATGATTCTACTAGGTTATTTTGTTTTGAAACACAGCTATAATAGATTTGTTTTTCATACTATCTCCGTGTACATATGAACAACAATTCGGCAAAATGGTGAGTTGTAAACAGTTATTTTACGGAGATTGACACTCTTTCAATGCCAATAATGACATGAATATTGACATTAGGATATGTTTCAGGACATGGGAGGACAACTGTGTGTCAGATATTGATTATTCAGGCAATATTCAATCGTTTTGAGAGAGTAGAACTGCGTCCACTCTATGAACATTTGCGTGTAGATCGCCGTTCGAGATAGAGCTGTCGGGAGCGCAAAGCCCGGCTCTTACGTCACGCACAGAGCCACTTTGCTGTGCCGATTTCATGGTAAAGGGGAGGGTCAATTCACTAAAATTTTATTTTCATAAAACATGAAACTGAACACTTTCATGACTTGTTAACTGCACAAATTGCTTTAATAACTCATTCTATCATAAAATAAACCATAATAACTTGATTTTATTCCCTTTGAATTTCTCCTTTAACGTCAACAAGAAATGTCTGTGCAATTCATTCTGATATACAATATTGTTACAAAATGTTAAAAATAGATGAACTATAATAAAATAAAATCAGACTAAAGAATGTTTCTTTGGGATTCAAGTGTTAAGTTTGACAATTGATAATGGCCATAGCACTTAATTCTTCCTCCTCTTTCTTTCCTTTTTTGTGGGGGGGAGTGGCTTCATTATATTTTCTCAATAAACTCTATTTTGAGTTTTCACATTTTATTTTGACTGCCAATGAATACAAATATGTGTGATTATCTTCTAGTGATTCTGCTCAGGAGCAGGTCCTTAACACCACCACACACCTCTATTCTCATGTTTTTTTGAAGTCTCCAGACAAATAACAGATACTTGGACGAGATTTCATAATGTTCATGTTCATGTTGTTTTTTTGTTCATTTTGTTTGTGGTCTCTCCTAATTGTATCCCCCGAACCACTTCGGGGGATACTATGGATTTGGCCTCGTCGCGCCGCCGCCGCCGCCGCCGCCGCCGCCGCCGCGTCCGCCGCAGAGATTTTCTTGTGAACGCTCTACAGGTCCGAGTTCTTGTCCGATCATTTTCTAATTTGGTATGAAGGTGTATTAAGGAAAGAGGATGAAGCCTATTGATTTTGGTGTGGGGCGGAGTCCTGGTTGCCATGGTAACCATGATATAAAGAAATAGTTAAGATTACCTTGTGAACGCTCTACAGGTCCGAGTTCTTGTCCGATCATTTTCTAATTTGGTATGAAGGTGTATTAAGGAAAGAGGATGAAGCCTATTGATTTTGGTGTGGGGCGGAGTCCTGGTTGCCATGGTAACCATGATATAAAGAAATAGTTAAGATTACCTTGTGAACGCTCTACAGGTCCGAGTTCTTGTCCGATCATTTTCTAATTTGGTATGAAGGTGTATTAAGGAAAGAGGATGAAGCCTATTGATTTTGGTGTGGGGCGGAGTCCTGGTTGCCATGGTAACCATGATATAAAGAAATAGTTAAGATTACCTTGTGAACGCTCTACAGGTCCGAGTTCTTGTCCGATCATTTTCTAATTTGGTATGAAGGTGTATTAAGGAAAGAGGATGAAGCCTATTGATTTTGGTGTGGGGCGGAGTCCTGGTTGCCATGGTAACCATGATATAAAGAAAAAAGTTAAGATTACCTTGTGAACGCTCTACAGGTCCGAGTTCTTGTCCGAACATTTTCTAATTTGGTATGAAGGTGTATTAAGGAAAGAGGATGAAGCCTATTGATTTTGGTGTGGGGCGGAGCCCTGGTTGCCATGGTAACCATGATATAAAGAAATAGTTAAGATTACCTTGTGAACGCTCTACAGGTCCGAGTTCTTGTCCGATCATTTTCTAATTTGGTATGAAGGTGTATTAAGGAAAGAGGATGAAGCCTATTGATTTTGGTGTGGGGCGCGGTCCTGGTTGCCATGGTAACCATGATATAAATAAATAGTTAATATTACCTTGTGAACGCTCTACAGGTCCGAGTTCTTGTCTGATCATTTTCTAATTTGGTATGAAGGTGTCTTAAGGAAAGAGGATGAAGCCTTTAGATTTTGGTGTGGGGCGGAGTCCTGGTTGCCATGGTAACCATGATATAAAGAAATAGTTAAGATTACCTTGTGAACGCTCTACAGGTCCGAGTTCTTGTCCGATCATTTTCTAATTTGGTATGAAGGTGTCTTAAGGAAAGAGGATGAAGCCTATTGATTTTGGTGTGGGGCGGAGTCCTGGTTGCCATGGTAACCATGATATAAAGAAATAGTTAAGATTACCTTGTGAACGCTCTACAGGTCCGAGTTCTTGTCCGATCATTTTCTAATTTGGTATGAAGGTGTATTAAGGAAAGAGGATGAAGCCTTTTGATTTTGGTGTGGGGCGGAGTCCTGGTTGCCATGGTAACCATGATATAAAGAAATAGTTAAGATCACTGCTGTAAGCGCACATCGCCTTGTCTATTAATCAGACCCTGCTCGGAGGACAAACAGCGCGCGAGGCCTTGCCCAAAGGCTACTGCCAGCCTAGTAGAACAACGTACACCACCAAACTTGTTCAGTTCACAATATTACAACCCACAAAAGTGCAATGCAATTGGTTCGGGGGATACATGTGCTCGGCTGCGCGACCCGCCGAGCGCGCAATTTCTAGTTATTTCCATGCTGTCTATCTCGGCAACGAAACTGCAAATCCCATCAGTATGTTGCAGTAATTACAAAGGGATGCCATGACTAGTGATTGGTTATAATCTCCATTATTAAAGGGATCTACATGTAGTAACATTATAGAAATCCTCAAAACTTACTTGGAACTAAAATGGTTCTTGCATACCTTGTTGTATTCATATTGCCAATAGAAGCATGGAACTGCTTTTGGTTTTTTTAATTTAAATTCTGTTCAGTTTTATAATTATCTTCTGGATAATTATAACAGTACAAAGTTCATGCTCATTACTCGGTCATATGACATTTATTTATCGTCGAATTTGCACACATCACTCAGTGAAGATATCAGATCACAGAAATACACATTTTATCAACCGTTTGCCAGTTTTTGCACATATCAACAAGTTATTCGATCCCTTTAATATCACAGGCTGTATTGTATCAGTTCATCTAGCCAAGAGCAAGATGGTATAAAGATGGGTTTTTCAAATTTTAGTGATGTGATAATGATGCAGAAAGCTTCTGCGGCAACCAAACAACAATTCCCATTGTGCGTTTGTGGTCATTAAAAGACTTGACAATAGATTGTATCCAACATCTTCCCTCTGGCTATCTTATAAAAAAAGCAGTTTCAAATCATTGACATTGACTGAGCTAATTAAAGGAACACATGTAATGTACAGAAAGATTATCAACAGAACTTTGGAAGTATTGAATGAAGTCCAATATTTTTCCTTCGGCTATCTTATAAATAGCAGTATCAAGTCATTGACATAAACTGACATGTTAAACAATTTAAGCATTTGAGCTATTAAAAGAACCCATGTACATAAAGATGGTTGACAGAACTTTGTAGCTGTCCAACATTTTCCCCAGGCTACATTATAAATAATAGTTTCAAGTCATTTACATCTAGACTGACATATAAACAAAAATAGGTCAGCTTTTAAAGGAAGGCATGTATAGAAAGATCATCGACTGAAAATTATGATAGTCCAGCATAAGGCTGTTGACGAGTCCCGGGTACCCGGGTCCCGCCGAAAAATGTTGAGTCCCGGGCGCAAAAATCGATACTCGATATCCCGAAAAAAAGCAAAAAATTGATTTACGAATTTGCTGTATTTTATAAGATGATTTATTGTCATAAATGCGCTGCATTTTTGTCACTTGAATGAACATGTTTCCCAGCGGCGTGACATGCCTATAGCGAAATCAACAAATTTATAAATTTCGGGTACCCGGGACTCGCCCGAAAAATTATCGCGAGTCCCGGGTAGTAAATATACCCGAAATCGACAGCCTTAGTCCAGCATTTCCCCCAAGGCATCTATTAATTACACAGTTTCAAGTCCATGACATACTGTAGACTGACATTTGACCAAAAGCATGTGATCTAAATTAATGCATGTATATATATTAAGTATTTTTGATAGAAGTTTAGAAGTGTCTAACATTTTCCCCAGGCTATCTCATAATATCAGTATCCAGTCAATGACATCATATAGAAAAAAAAGCATTTGATCTAAATGAGCGCATGTGTAGAAAGATTTTTGATAGAAGTTTGGAAGTGTCAAATATCGATATCCCCAAACTATCTCATAGAAATCAGTATCGAGTCAATGACATAGATAATATATATTTTTTTTAAACTTGTGAACAAAACATTAAGGGAACATGTGGCCGAACATGACACATACATGTACATGTGTGTGGAAAGATGGTTGACAGTTGTATTTAATTGTGGTCAAATTTATATAATGCCATTGAAGACACCTTGATTTTGGTATTACATGCATTCTCCATAGACTGCAGCCCAAGTATTTTCAGGATCAGTTCTGAATGGGTTAAAAATGACTCTTGTTTAATAAGAAGCACCAATATTTCATGCTAAAAACATATTCATGCTAAAAACATGCTGAAGACTGTTAAATGTATAACATATATTTATAGAAAAGTAAAGTATTCCAAAGAGCATACATTTATAGCATTCTTGTACATAATAAGTCACGGTACATGTACATGTAGAAAGTGCAAGGGATCACCAGAGAGGATTCAGTTGTTGTTTAAGTTATCAATTAAAAACATAAAACTAGTTGACTAGATAGAAAAAATACTGAGGACTTTAAATAAAATATATATCATGGTACAGCTAGCTACAGTATGTTGCTTGAATGTGTTCAGAATGATTATGGCTTCATTAGGGACGAATGCCCCTAACCGAAACTTAAAAAAAAAAAAATGGCACGTCTAAAATATTATTTTGCTTGCTCGATCATCTTCAGTATAGCGTCATTAGGGATGAATGCCCTAAACGAAACTGGGAAAAAAAATGTGCCAATAATTTGGGTTTCTTTTTATCGACCATGCAGCTAAGAGAGCATTTTTTGTGTGTCCATGTCCCTTTGAGGGTACCATAGAATCCACTCCGTCGTCGGGTTGCCGGGGGTGATTAGGAACTGCCTGTTTATCCCACCCCCTATAGGAAGAGAAAGATCCTCAATTGGGATTTTTTTCCTCTTTTTTAGGGGGAAACAGGATAATTAGTTCTCACTCAAGCTATGATAGTTCATCATTAGGTGAATCGCCTACGAACCAAACATCTGCTATTTTAATATGATGAAAAGTTTTCTCTCTTTCTCTCTGTCTCTCTAAGGAAGTACAAAATAAAGATGTCTCAATTTCATTTTTTGTATTAATAAAAGTGGGTAAATCGTTAACTTTTCACCCAGAGTTGTATTGCCTCGGTTATAAACGTCTGAAATTGTATTCATGATTACAATTTGTTCTGCTCTGCTGAAATGAAAGATTTTTCAATTTATATATTATGCAGTTTGAGCGTTTTCTGTATTTTCCTTTTTTTGATAATTTTACTTTTACTCCAAATGAACATTATATGTTAGCCATGATATTTTTTACAGACACTTGATAATAAACTAATTAATTCCCCATCCAACTACATATTTTGTTTCACATGGCAACAAGGTTACCAAGTATCTTTAATTTTGTCACTAGTGAACCTGGTGTACCATATGCATTAAAGGGATCTAGTAACTAACATTGTCCAAATCCTCAAAACTTACTTGGAACTCTAGTGGTTCCCTCACACATATCATTTTCATATTAACAATAAAATCATGTGACAGTTTTTGGGTTTTTCAAATTTCCATTTCGTTCAAAAGATATTTACAATTGAAGTGTTCAGATGTTAAACTGTCTATGGGATAATTTAAGCTGTGTACAAAGTAAGTGCAATGAGTTAGTGAATATCACTTTGCATTTTTGCTAATTTCTTGGCTAAAAAACATCCCATTGACGTGAAATTTTGGACATATCAGATCACACCAGTACACATTTTATTTTTAATCACTCATCACTTTTTGCACTTGCCAACAAAGTTACTAGATCCCTTTAATGGTATGAGAAGTGCTAATGTATATCTCGTAGGCAAAGGATTAAGTGGTTCTCTGGAGGCAATCTCCTCAGTGTTTGATCATCTTCATGTAATGAGTGATTTCATTTCCACATATTGTAGTTTCAGGTTCACGACCATGTGGTTGCATTTATATAACTTTACCACATGTTGACTGATTAGGGCCAAGGATGGGTTTGCGTAAAATGTTGGCCATTGCTGGAACCCCGATTTACTATGATTTTGATATAAAATAAAAACTAAAAATCAGTCATGTGACATAAATTTGAAACATTAAAAAAAAAGAAAAATGAAAAACAATGGTAGTATTCCTCTTCCCAACTTTCCAGCATAAAGAACTTACAGAATTAATTGGGGTTCTAGGGGTGATGTTGACCAGTGACTGAACTTTTCATAAAGGAGCATATATTGAAAATAAAAGTGGGACTACATGTATATGAGCTGTATCCTCTTCCCCCACATCAAGATATCAAGGAGAGGTAAATGATGGTTGGTTTCTCTGGTTGATAAGTTGACAATTGGCACGTATAAAATACAACTGGGGCTAGGTGTGTATATTACAAAAATGAAGCATGCTTTCTTTATTGATTTGTCCCCACCAATTTTCACCAAAAAGGGCATTTTTAAAAGAAAAAAATAGCAAAGGGAAACCTCTTATTTTTCTTTTGAGTCTTCATTCATAAATGAACCTTCATTATAGATTAACCTGACCTACCATGACATTCGTTCCTTTCCTCTTTTTGGCTTATCTAGGCTTGATCATTAGTTTACTTTTGAATGTCTAAATTAAATAGGAAAACCAACAGGAAATAGAATGTGTTGCCATCCACCCAGAAATAAATCATTGCACCTAATTCTCAAGGATTCTAGATAATTGATCAAGGGAATGTGCATTCCAATCTAGATACACAAATCAAATGTCAGTGACCCTTGGCTTGAATGTTCAACTAATTTGGACTATCTGTCTATCTCGGATACAGTTTGTTTACATTTGTTCAAGCATTGATTTGGATTAAAACCAAACTGAAATCATGTATGTTGCGCACCAGAAGTGACTCATTTAAAATCCAATTATCAAGGTTTCTTAAATAAATTAATAGTGAAGGAATTTATGGTTCTTTACTGAGATGTTGAAATGTGTTTTGATACATATTGGTTTTACATTTAGTTACTATTTTGAGTCTTTGAGATAAACCAAAGGAAATAGTATGTGTTGCCATCCATCCAGAAATAAATCATTGCACCTAATTTTCAAGGATTCTAGTTAATTGATCAAGGGAATTTGCATTCCAATCTAGATACACTAATCAAATGTTAGTGACCCGTAATTTGCTTGAATGTTTAACTTATTTTGACTTATCTGAGATTCAGTTTGTTTACCTATTGATATTCATGTGGAGTAAATGTACATGTTCATGTACATGTAACATCAAATGGAAATCAAATAATTAATTCAAAAACCCAATTTCCAAGGTTTTTTTTATTAATTAATTAATGGAAGTATTCATCTAGAAGCAAAGATGTGAGGGATTCTTTGCTCAAATGGTCTAGATTTATCTTGGATTTATATATATTTGAATATTTTATTTGGAGGAAAGCTAAAAGGAAATTGAATGTGTTACCCACCAGATATAAATCATTAAAAACCTTAATTGCAAGATTTCTTTTAATTAATCATGGAAGTTATAATAATTGGATATAATATACGCAAATGCGACAGATCCTCTACTCAAATGTTCTTTCATTTTGTCTGGAATTCAGAGGAAAGCTTGAAGGAAATTGAATGTGTTGCCCACCAAAAATAATTCTTTAAAAACATAGTTATTAATGTTAACTCATTGATTAGTCATGGGAAGGACAGTTATCAAATCAGATGCACAAATGTGAGTGACCTCTTACTTGCATTCAAATGACCTTAGTTTAAAGGATGTATATGTTCAACTGAATGTTGTTTCAGTTTTTTACCAAATAACATTTTTAGGAAGACAGTCAGAAATGAAATGTGTTACTATTTAGAAATAGAGCAATTTAGGACCTAACATTGAGGTTTTCTCATTAGATTATTAAGAAGGGGATAATTGATAAAACTGAGGTTCTTTTCTGAGTTATCAACAAATGTGTAAATTTCCTCCATCTTGGATTTAGTCTTGGAAAACAAAAGGAAATTAAATGTGTTACTCTGCAGAATTCAATCATTTGTCACTTGGCATTGAAGGACGACTCTTAGTTATTCAAGGAAAGAGTATTTAAACACATTTGATTTCCCATGGTCTTACTCAACACTAAGTAATTTCTCTGATCAATTCAAAGGAAGGCATCACAGTGATACCAAAAATAAAGCCCTTTGCCATTTTAATCCTGAATGTACTGTATTCATATGGCCTACTGCAAGCATTTCAATACTTATGATAATGAGAACTCAAATGTTTGTAGGGGTTCCAAATGCCAAATATTGTTTGTTTTGTGGTAACACTGACATCTTGTCCACATTTGCTTGGAATTGCCCAATAATAAAACAGAAATGTGATCTTCTGCTCAATTTACTTTGAAAATGATTGTCAAGTTTTGTTATGTGGTTTGTTTCTGCAGACTTTAAATAACATGCTGGAGGAAGGGCAGTGGGAAATATAAAATGTGTTTCTCGACGGAAACCAAGCATTTAAAAGCTAATTTTGAATGTTCCTAGAGCCTGTAATTAATCAAGGAAAGGACAATTGAACAGGATACATGATATGCGAGACACATGATATGTGAGACACATCTTGTTGTAAATTACTACATTAATCCTCTCCTTTAGTACTGTACTTCATGCAAGACCGCAGTAATGAATGATTAACGTGCCCCTGCCAATTTGCATCTCAAAGAGCAGCATTTTGTAAACTGGATTTCAAATGAAAAACTCTTGATGTGGGGGATTCTGACCTGTTCATTGGCTTTCTATATTTAAATGTTCTTATCTCTGGATACAGGGTGCTTTAACCATTTGATGACCATTTGATATTAGTACATGCATTCTCCATAATATATACCACAGACTAAGATATATTTGATAGGATCTGAATGGGTTAGACACTTATCCCACGTTACATTTTGAGGTGTTAAATTCACACCCCCTTCTCTCCTGATTGGAAAACAGAAGGAAATGGAATGTGTTAGTCCGCAGAATTCAATCACTTGGCACTCAGCATTGAAGGACGACTCTTAATTAATGAAGGAAAGGACGATTACTAAAGAGGATACACACATGAAGGAAAGGATGATTACTAAAGAGGATACACGTATGTGAGATATCTCTTCTGGGAATGTTCATGTATTGAAATGTTCTCTCATGGTGGTTCTTTGAAGCAAGACTGTATCGGCGATTAGACAGTGAATATAATGAAGCAACTTCCCTTGACTCTGGCTAAATTAAGAAGGCGGCCCGTCATATGATTACATCTTTTTGTGAGAATTGCTATTTAACTTACATATAGTTAGTACTTTCATTTCAAAGATGAATAATTTAGTACATGCATGTTTATCTATCTATAGGCATGGCATCAAAAAGCAGGTAGGGATAGGAGAGGAGGAAGGAGATGCCCTCCCCCTCCCCCCAATGTCATACATTGACCCTGGCTATTAATATGACATTGGATCTTTTTGGATATTGTTTTC
Source organism: Echinarachnius parma (assembly GCA_037951105.1). Classification (NCBI taxonomy): domain Eukaryota; kingdom Metazoa; phylum Echinodermata; class Echinoidea; order Clypeasteroida; family Echinarachniidae; genus Echinarachnius; species Echinarachnius parma. The sequence continues at coordinate 41,249 of JBAMJV010003095.1, forward strand.
TAAATTGCATTTATGTGTTACAGTCAAAGGTGTATGCACTGAGGAGACAGCATTTATGGTTTTTCTAAGCAGGGGGTCACTATTGACATATACTACATAGAGATTCTAGAAAAGTGGCCTTTATACGTATATGCAGACCTAGAGCAGGTTTTACTATAATAGACGGGTTTTATTAGACAGGTTCATTTACACACAATATGTTGCTAAAGAGAGTGAAACAAATAATTAGTCTTTATATACAGGTGGTTACTAGAGCATGTTTTACATAATTTAGTAAATACAATTAAACTCAAACAAACTCACAAACAAACAAATAAACAGATTTAGTAATTTACATCTACTGAAGATGTGGAACTACTTTAAAATTAACACGTTCCCTTCGAGATTCTGAAATCTCCGTAGACTTTGTACACAACCCACCCGGTTCCCGTAGTCAAGGGGTTAAAGATAAATAACAGTTTTGGGAAGGTAGCCGAAAACATCTATATTGATCAATATTGTTGAATAAGTAATTAAATAGGGCTTGTGTGGTAAAATCCGAACTTAAGCATCGTTAAATACAGAAATATTGGAAGAAATCCAATACCCACCCGTGAAATGTATAAATCCACCGCCCGTTTGCACCTGTCCGCGCCGCTGGGCCGGAGATATCGACAAGCTGGGGACAAGCCCATAAAGCGAAGCCTAAGTGTAACGCACGCGGTTATTTGCACGTAGCGTATGCGCGATTCCGCGTTGGCGACATCAATGGTGCAGCGGATCAATTTATAATTTTGCAAATATATCAATTAGTAGGCGGTTTCTTGGCCAAATTTGTATAATCCCATATTAGTTAAATTATATTCTTTCACATGGTTGGTAATAAGAGTGTACATTTCATTTTTAGGGGGTGGGGCATTTCCCACTACTGGCATTCACCTTTAAGTCCTTTTCTACGAGGACCTGACACCCCAGGTTCCATTTGGTAGGCCTCTTCACAGATGGGACCCTGTTATCTCAGGTCCCCACAAAAGGCTATTTGACATATATATTTGTTTAAAATTCATACATGTGTCACTTTTCATAGCAAATAGATGACATAGATTGAAAGATCTGATCTATAATTTGACATATAGTTGTGCTCCCATGAAACATGTCAGGAACATTTCTGTCCAGAAACAGTGTAGTGAATTTTGTATTCTTACTGAGCAATTATATAACATTATTTTGTTTACAATTGAATTGTTGTATCTTCTGCAGGATGGTACAGTTGTGTGGCTACTAACGTTGTAGGCAGTGCAAGGACATCGTTCTACTTGTCTGTGACTGGTAAGATTTGTGGTTCCTTTTTTTGTAATACTTTCTTTTTAAATAGCTTTTAATAGCACAATTAAATAATGTTTTGATTGATCATGCAACAATAATGAAACTTTAATTGTTTTTCGCTTATTCCCTTAAATATTCTAATTATCTATAATGTAAAATAAAAGATTGTTTTTCCCCTACAAATGAAATTTAAAAAAAATTGTGTCTCACATGAATTATGACATTCAAATGTTTATGCAGATGTAACTTGTATGTATCGCATTCTAAGTGCGGATTTATTATTTTTTATTATCTGATGTATTGTCTAAATATTGTAAATGGGAGCTTTATGACCCCCAATCTTTGAATAGGGTCCATTCAAATTGCATTGTATTTCAACCTCTTCTCCACAAGATGTGCCCGGTCAGCCCATCACTCTATAGGCATATATGACCTGTCTACAAAAGCAGTGTACTTGGTATGGACTGCTGGGGGAGAGGTTGCCGATATCATTCACTTTTATATTCAGTAGTCAGTACAATACAATATAATAATCATGAATAATATGATTTTATCTTCAACCTCTTCTCCACAAGATGTTCCCGGTCAGCCCATCATTCTAGAGGCCTCGGCACTGTCAGCCACAGCAGTGTACCTGGTATGGACCGCTGGGGGAGATGTTGCGGATACTACCCACTTTCAGATTCAGTACAAACCAAGGTATGTGCATCTCCCTTCATTTGTATGCATCAACAAAGAAATGCTTGTGATTTATTTATTGAATTTGCTTCACAAACTGGAAAGTTTATTATTTTGATATTGTTACAAAGAAATTATATTATCATCGTATACAAACATGACCAAACGCACCAAAATGTTTAATAAATTATATATGGTACTTTAATTGTCAAAATAAATATATTTTCCCTCCTATCAGCACCACACAAGACTGAATAACATAGATAACCTGCAAGCAGCCTATGGTGGCAATACAAACAGATTTACTAGACAAAATAATATGTGTTATACAGATTCAGAGTATATTCTGAAATGACATTGGAAGAAAACATAAATACCTTTGATAATTGATACATGGTATTTAAATTGTATACATTAATTCACTTACCTCCCCCCCCCCCCTCCCCCCCCCCCCCCCCCCATACAGCACCATGCAAGACTGGATAACATCAGTAGATAACCTGCAAGCCGCCTATGGCAGCAACACATACAGACTGACAGGACTACAAGAGAACAGGGAATACCACGTCAGAGTCGTAGCGAAAAATGTTGTTGGACAAACACCGAGCATTGCTACCGCCGTTCTCACGCCCGCAGTCACTGGTGAGTTTGAGAAATTGTACGCAACTACCTTTTTCATAGTCTCTGCAGGAAGTTTTGGTGAACATACGATAGGAATAACTGCCAGTTTATTTTGATTTTTTTGAACAATCATTAATAAATAATAATTATATAGAAGGCTCATAATGCGCAAATTCCATCGTTTTACAAAATGCTCAGGGTGCAGCTAGAAAGTTATTTACACACAATGAAAAAAAAAGAGAAAAACATTTTACTATATTTTTTTTTTTTAGAATTGTGCCCCTTATTGTTTGTATCATGTTCAAGCCTACAATTCTTACTTTGTTTTTCTTTTAAGAACCTTAAAGGTTGATAGTCACCCATTTCCACATCCCGTATTTCATTTTTGTTTTCTAAAGGTCCTTCTGAGCCAAGGAATGTGGGAGTATCGTCCTTCAATGCAACGTCAATCAGCCTGGTTTGGGAGATTCCAGTGTCAAGGAGCGGACCGATCGATACATATGTCATAGAGCACTACAAAGCCAGCAATAATGGTGAGTTGTTTAGGGTTATAAAGTTGGTGAAACAAATCTCCCCACATGCCAAAGGGCATTTGAACAGTCAATTGTAAAGTTGCAATTAATTGTAAGTCAAATCATGTGACTAAACGCGCAAATCTGATTGGTTGAAGCGTGCACATTTTTTGACTTACAATTAGTTGCAACTTTACAATCGATTGCATCTCTTTCTGCAACAGGGCCAAGGACTGATTGATTTTACTATAACATGTAATCTGATTGATTTAATCTCCATAGACGGAAGCCCAAGTATTTTGGGGGCTAGTCCTAATATGGGTTAAAAGATTATTCATGCAGAGGCATTTACCTCCTACCGGGTCCCAATGTATACACCTTGGTAGAGAGCAGAGATAACGGTTTGATGTCTTTCTGAAAGACAAACGTAGTGGGAATTCAATGGTTACAAATGTTTGATCACATGATTAGAAAGGGTGTGATCTACCAATCTTGCCTTACCCCGTTAGGGAGTTGAAAACTATTGCGGTTATTTGTGCGGCACAATCCTAATAAACGCCATCATCATGATTGATCAATGTGACGCTGATTAGCCAGGTTTTAGGAGTTTCCACTTTTTAGGAAAGAATCAAATATTTTAAAAAAGAAACATTAAAGCTAGCAGTTAAGATAATTGAGACATTTTGACTATTGTTTCTTTCATTCTTTAATCTGTTCTTTGTTTCCACCCTTGTCCAGATTATGGCATGCTAGAGATCCCCGGTACCGGTCAAGCGACCATTACGTAGACAGTCTGCAACCGCTAACTGTAATTTATCATGTGTAGTTGTTGCTATGCTTATAATACTTCAACAGCTTTTATAGAATAGATTTGTTAATGTGTTTTACTATGATTTATGTGTAATCATTCTCTTTTGTTCCCCCTTCCTTGTCCAGATTATGGCATGCTAGAAATCCCCGGTAGCGGTCAAGCTACCATTATGGGGACGATAGCGGGACTGCGACCGGTGACTGTATATCATCTGAGAGTGTGCGCTGCTACGCTGTACAATGGGACTAAACAGTGGGGGAACTGCTCAGAGCTGATTGAGCAGCAAACTTTACCGGCTGGTAAATTTACACCATATGAATCATGCTTTTTTTTATAAATAATAAAAAAGAATAACTCTTGACAATGGACAGTCAACCTGGTCGAAATGTTGAGCCCCTCCTACTACCCATAACTCATACCAGCGCTGTAGTTCTTTTTTAGAACTACAAGCTCAAGAAAGAATAACAAGAGTCCTTTCCAGGACTACTACAGTCTTTTTTTAGGACTACCCAAGAAAGAATACCAACAGTCCTTTTCAGGACTCTCCAATCACTCCCTTTTCACATGGTACAACGGCAAGCCAACTGTATACAAACAAATATTTAAACAAAATTGTGAAATATGTTGTTTTTTCAATACTGCTATATTGTATAATAGAATGAGTACAGATGAGTATATCATTTCACATTGTGCATGAAAGTGATTATTTTACCAGTTTTTGTGCAAGGGGTTTCCCAAAATGGTTTGTAAGCTTAATATTTTACCTTGTTATTTTGTCTGCTTATGTATTCAGCTCCAGATGCAGCCCCTATGAATGTGAGTGCTAGGACAGTATCAGCAACAACCATCAATGTGGCATGGAACGTAAGTATTTCATCATAGAACAAAATAACAATATGTAAATCTTTATGCATGTAATACAATAAAAGTAGCAAAGGTGTATTCATACTGAGTCTCATTTAAAAGTGTAAACAAACATTAGGGTACTAAAGGCTAGTAAATTAAATTTGAAATGAATTCTGAGAAAATATTTCAGGTAGAAAAGTTGTGTTTTTGTACTAAATCGATGGTAGAATCTATGGATTACTCATTAATATCTTTCAAATAATATATTTGTTGTGTATAATTAAAAGTTGTAGGTGTTGATCCTCAGTAAATAAATGTTCCCTCCCTACTTGCTTTTGTCCTAACCAGCCCATCCCAATGTTTAACGAGAACGGACCAGTCCAGGGCTACAGAGTCCTGTTCAGAGAAGCCCAGAGTCAGTTGGACTACTCAATGCAGGAGGTAACCATGGATACGACCTCTGCCCTGCTCGTCGGGCTGTCGCCGTGGACAACCTATGAGGTTAAAGTTCAGGGGTTCAACGTTGAAGGGGCAGGGCCTGGGAGCACGAACGTTGAAGCAAAGACACTGGCTGCAGGTAAGGCATTTGATTTGGGGATAATAAATTAAAATGAGCAAACATGTATAGAAAAAGGAGTACATTATTGGTACCTTTGTTTAGCAATAGAAGGGTGAGTTTTAAGTCATTGGTTAAGAAAGAGAAAGGCACTTAGTCACTTTTTGTACAGAGATAATCATTCAAAGTTTGGGAGCCCAGTAGAAACCAAATTCAGTTTTCTGTAATCATTGATAACTGTTTAAAAAATCAGAAATTGTTATCTGCAAATTTGGCATCACATAGACGAAGTTCTAATCTACATTATGGCATGCATGAATCAATTTAACCAAAAAATGAACTAGCGTGTTCATCACACTCACCAGACGATGTATTCCCAAAAATGATATCTTCCATGTTTTGTTATTGACCAATGTATTTTGTAATTTTCACAAATTGATTGGATGAAAAATCACATCAATTATGATTTTGGGTGATGACTTATTGAAAAGATTTTGACATGATAAGTTTTATAAATGGTATGATTCATTTGTTTTATCTCTTTTCTTTGTCCCTCTAAACAGCCCCATCAGGGCCCCCACAAGACGTGGTACTGTCCAGCCTGAATCAGACTGCAATTAGCGTAGCGTGGCAGGTAAATTGATTCTGTTATTATACATGTAATCTGAGGAAGAAAGTTTGTTTACCCATTCATAACTAGTCCTGTAAAACACTTGACCATTGGTCTATGGAGAATGCATGTTAATATACCAAACTCAAATTGTCTTCAGTGGGTTTAGCATATTCAGGACTGTTCCCTAAAATACTTGGGCTGGGGTGGTATTCTGTAAGTTCATCCTAAAGTTGATCTTATGAATTGATCTTAAGATCAACTTTTAGAACTCCCTGAGATCTGCAAAATTGGTATTCTGTAAGTTGATCTTAGGGCGATCTTAGCATGAATAATGAATACTTAATCTGCGTCATGAAGATGTAATCTAACCAATCAGAGATTGCCTCTTATCTTAATTTAACCCTGGGGGCATGGCTTCGGCTACTCGAGTTTGATTGTTTCTCTGCGAACAACAAACACACGGCGCGAGTTTCATTGTCCACTGAGTGCGCGTTATCTTGTCTTACGTGCTACTAATTTTGCAAATATTGTTGCATGTATTATACAATGGCTAAGACATGATAGGGGCAGTCTTATATTTTAGGAGCGCGCGTTGATCCTAAGTGCAGTTACAGAATACGTCTTATCTTAGGACGGGTGATTTACATAAATTTGCATACCTAAGATCAACTTCTTGGAGTTGATCTTATCTTCTTAAGATCAACTTTAAGAGCAACTTACAGAATACCAAAGTTGATCTTAGGATCAACTTCACCTCCTAAGATCCTTACAGAATACCACCTCTTGTGTCTACAGAGAACTACTGTGTATTATACCACAATCAAATCATCTTTCATGAGTTAACCATTTAGAGGACTGGTCCCTAAAATATTGTTGTTGTTGTACGTGGTCAATTAATCCACAATTGCTGCTCTTTACCAAGGTGTATAAATGGGTACCATGGTCGGGTGATAATTAGCCTTTGCGCCATCATCAGTGGTAGCACGGCTAGTATGCCCGGGGAGTTGAGAAAGTATACAATATTATTGTGTGGGTTTGAAATGTACCTGATGACCATGGGTAATGATAATAATTGTGTGCCTCGGAATAGGTTACCTAGATAGATGGCGCTTTATAAATGCTTGATAATATTATTATTATTATTGTCTATGGAGAATGTGTATTTATACAGTCAACAGAAATCCCCTGAAGAAAAAACAAACAATGTTATGCCACCTGTCAAAAGGTGTCACTTGTTTCCCTTTTATAGGTAGTCATTGTACATACATAGTTGGGACTGTATGTCATGTGGAAGTAGCAACAACTTTGAATGTTCATATCATTTTGCTTGTGCCCTTTTACGCATCTAAAATATAGCCTGTTCGTTCTGCACAAAGACAAGGCCCCATTGACGGATACACAGTGTTCTACAAAGAAGCGTCTGCTGTGACTTTTCTGGAAATCGATGTTGAATTCATAGAGTTGACGCAGATCATATCAGGTAAGATGATATTGAATTAATTGGGGTTTTAGAATGGTTTAATAGACCGTCCTGCTTGTTTGATATCTTAACTTTGCACAATAGTTTATCCATGCATCAGATCAGGATTTTGTTTTATTAAGTAAGTTCCTCATAACTATTACTGATTTTAATTTTCTCTTGAATTTATATTGTAGTTGCATATATTTGTGACCGGCTATAACAAAACCCTGCACTTGTCGGTAAAAATAGATTTTCATACCATTAGAAAGGCCTCATCACAAGCTTTCATTTGATGATTTGTTCTAACAAATTGGTCAATAATTGGCAAAGATATGATTGTTTCAATTTTACAATCATAAGTCTTTTACGCATATTATGTGAACTTAAAATCCCATTTCTTCAAAACATGAATTACCGACAAGTGCAGGGTTTTGCTATAGCCGGTCACATTTGTTGGTTCACTGGCATTATCATACTAACTGTAAACATGTAAGCATGTAGCACACTATAAATAATATGATGTGCACAAACTACAACAATAACAGATAGTGCTATTATATACAATTTGGAGCATATTACAAAGTTACAGAAAAGGTTCAGTTATTATAGCTAAATCTTACTGATGAGCAGGGCTCAGGAATTGCATTGTTATTTATAATTCTTTGCTTCCTTGTGCAGGTCTAAGCAAAGCCCAGTCCTACCAGGTCCAGGTCCTGGCCTACAATGTTGTGGATGGTCTGAAGCTGAACGGTCCCAGGACTGAACTAGCATCTATCTCGACTGCAGATGGAAGTAAGTTTTAAAGGGATACCTGTATTAGTGTCTAACTCCACGAAAATTACTTGGAGCTTCTTTGTTTCTCTTCTACCGTGTTGTTTAGCTTATGGTAAGAGAAGAATAAAATAGGGTTAGATTTGTTCAAATGCCCCTTTAGTATGACGATATCTATCATTCAGCTCAAGAGCGTTAATGAATGGTCATAAACCTCATAAACGTCATACAGTAATTTGTTGTAAAAGCTGATGCATATTTTTGCTTTTTTAACCAGGAAAGCAGTGTTCTTTTTCAATGAAACTTTCACACATCATTCGGACATATCTTACAATGATTTTGGTACAGGATTGAAGTCTCAAATGTCATTTTGGGCAATATCTGACACTTTACAGGTGCACCTTTAAGTCAAAATTTCTAGTTAATATAACAACAAATTTGTTTTGATATTGTTTTATCCATATAGTTCAATAAGATGACCATTGGTCAGTGATGTTTAGCAATTGAGGGTAAAACAAACATAAATACACAACAAGTAAATTTATGTTAAAATGCATCAATTGTACACCCCCAAAAAACAACAACAAACTAAATAAATAACTAAATGAATAAAATAAAATAATGATGAGAAGTGATGTGCACCCTTCCCCCATGGCTGTTGTGCTTTTGTCAATGTTGTTTTTAAAAATTTCTTAAGAGGTGTTGATGCATGTAAATATTGAAAAAGTTTTGCTTTTACTTTACTGATAAAATGAGATTGAATGCTAAATCTACATTTATTTGGTTATTTGTATCTGTCCCCAGTCCCTGGTCCTATAACAGGACTGACAGCTGTGCAGGCCTCGGACTACATCCTGTTGCAGTGGAACCCACCCCTCGTCACAAATGGGAGAATCCTCGGCTATGTCGTCACCTACATGGCTGTGAACACCGATCCCATGACGACTACTACACAGCAAGCCCCGCCCACTGGGTCGATGACTGAAGCTGCTTTCCCCTCCAATGTAGACACAAAAGGTAAGTTTATTTTTTAGTAAAAGTGTTTTTGTCCTGTTTTTATTGTTTTACCTTGTTTCTGTGCTATGAAAATTAAAGAAACCAGTTTTAAAAGATTTTGTTATCTTCATTGATTTTCTCAATTTTTTCTTTTCTTATGAGGGTTCTTTTTCTGTCTTTTTTGTTGTCACGTTTATCCTAGGCTTACTCCCATTCCTGTAAACAGTATAGAATATTTTATATTTCATATACAAAAACAGTAGGGTGGGAAGGTCATATTGGTCAATTGTTTATTCATGCAGAATAGTATGCTAATTTAATGACAAACAAATTTGTTTTTACCCTGTTCATTGTTTTTTATTAAAAATATGGGCTAATGAAGTTTGCCTCCTTATTCTCATTCTTTTACTAAGTGCGTTAGCAAAGAGACTCGCAGAGCATGAGAAAGAGGCAGGCGATAGATCAGTTTGCAAACAAGACGGATGCATGGGCACGGTGGAAATGATGGACTCTCAAACTTGGCTGATAAACTTAACCAGAAATCAAATCATTTAGCTTATTTCATCGTCATTCTTTAAAAGCAGCCCCTGAAAATAAGAGAAGTATCACTCCACGTTCTCATTCTTTCCTTACATCATCATCGAACAGACTCGCAGAGCAGGAGAAAGCGACAGGCGATAGACCAGTTTGCAAACGAGACGATGGGCACGGTGGAAACGATGGACACCCAAATCTCGCTGACCAATTTGCGACCGGAAACCGAGTTCTGGATTGGAGTGGCTGCACGAACAAGTGCAGGTTACACGGCCGAACTTGTCAGCATTTACGTCACTACAGGTAATGGAAAAACTGGAATGTTTTCACTGAAATACACTTTGGCCCGAATGAAGTAAGATAAGTTATGCACTAATCAATTGAGAATTAATGTTTGTAGTATCCATCTCCAGTATCCATCTCCATCTGCTGCCTAATTATCATGGCCTAATATATATCAGACCTGCTTTTGTTGTACTTAAAGGGGACCACCAGGCAAAGAACAACACATAATTATATGTTTTGGTACCCTTTTGTGATATCAAATAGATACAGAACATTTTGCAAAGGGTTGTGTAATTCTTAAACAAAGCAATTAATTACCACCACTTACGGAACCACTATTATTTCCTGGTTCCGTACGGGCCAAACATTTGCGAGTGTGCCAATGATATTCACACGTACCTTTGGAGACAATAGAATCCCGGACGATTCGTTCGCTCTGGAAAAGTAGTCTTCGTACATGCAGACCCATGTACGCATGCTTTAGAATGATGATGCGTTTTCCAATTATTTGTTTTTTTCTGGAAACATATTTGTGTGAACTTGTTGATGGCATGCCGGGGATTCTACAATCCCCATAGACTCTGTACATAGCCCACCCGGTTTCCATAAGGAATGGGTTAAGTGACATCTGTCTTAGAACCTGTGACTCACTGTATCTGTTTTAATATCAGAGTCAGTTTGGGACCTTAGCTTTCGATCATAGCATAATCTTTGTCAGAGGCTAAATTTTAGTCTCTGAATAAGATTCTGCAAGGACTGATCAAAAACTAAGGACCCCAACTGACTTTCATTTTATTTCACTGTCATTTTTATTTTTGTTTGCAGGTAAGAAGTTTCTAGCAGTATTAATTTTGTCTTCATTTGTTTTGATTTAAATGTACTAGGTAAACAAAATGACAATCCTGATCATTCTCATATCTAGCCAACAGTATTATAGACTAAACAAAATATTCAACATTTGTATGAATTTTTCTTGCTTTGTCTAAACTCTTAATAAATTGAATTCAATATTATTACCCACGCCGATGAAATCGGCAGGGGGTTATGTAAAGGGTTCCGTATGTTTGTTTGTTTGTTTGTTTGTTTGTTTGTTTGTCTGTTTTTTTTTTTTTTTTTTTGTTTGTTTGTGTACAAGATAACTAGAGAACGGGTGAACGGATTTGCACCAAATTTTCAGGGAATGTTTGGATAGTGACATGGAAGAATCGATTAGATTTTGGTGATGATTGGTTGACCCCTGCAAATTCTGTGGAACCTTGAAGTTTGAGTATGTATTTAATGCACGTGTGTGCCTAAATAATATCTGCACGTTATAGGCGCGGTACGGTAACCTCGCTGAATCCAATCGCGCGCACGGTACCATATGTTATGGTACGGTACTTTCGATTCCGGGTTAATTAATACGGAACGGAATTGAATTGCAACACGCTGATCTGAACTTTGAAGCGCCAAGAAATTGGTAAGTTTCCGAAAAATACATTTATTTATTTAATAATTATTATTGACCCGACACTAATGTGAAGATGAACAGATGTTCATTTTTACATATTGAATACATCTAGACTGGTTAGAATCAGGAAAATAGGGGAAAATGGATTGATTATACAAAAGTAAAACAGTGTGCAGTCTCATTGTCAATAATTTTGTACACTGCCTCGCCATGGGGCTGCCGCGCCGCAAGCAAGCGGCCTACACCCTGGCCTAGGCATTTTCACCAAATCGTGCCTAAAACGCGCTGGTTAGCCTGCGGTAAGCAAAACAGGGTTGAGGCCGACGAAGGGGTAGAACAGGGCTAATGGGAGGCGTGGGTATGCTGACTTTGTCGGCCTTCTAGTTTATTTATTTGTTTGTTTTAACTTTAGTAATGTTGCTGTGTTACAGCGTTTTTCCACACAAAAAATAAAATAAAAAATAAACATTTATAGAAAAGGAAAAACAGAAATAGTGTTGCAAAACAATATTACATTGTATTAAAATCTGCTTCATAAATATGAATAATGATTGTGACTTATTTTTATTTTTGTGTAGGTAAAAGACCTGTCACGCCTAAAGCAACCAGTGTCAGGCCGACACGGTCCGTTACTCAGATGACTTCAACACCTCAATCCGCTGAAGTGGGTTTCTTCAATCTTTTCAATCTGCCCAAGTAAGTAGAATCATCATCAGTATCAGTATCATCATTATCAACATCGTCATCATCATCATCATCATCATCATCATCATCATCAGCATCATCATCATCATCATCATCTATAACCATCACTATCATCATCAACATCAGCATCATCATCATCATCATCATCATCATCTATAACCATCACCATCATCATCATCAACATCAACATCAACATCAGCATCATCATCATCATCATCATCATCATCATCATCATCATCATCATCATCATCATCATCATCATCATCTATAACCATCACCATCATCTATAACCATCATCATCATCATCATCATCATCATAATCTATAACCATCACCATCATCTATAACCATCACCATCATCATCATCATCATCATCATCAACATCAGCATTATCATCATCTATAACCATCACCATCATCATCATCAACATCAGCATCATCATCATCATCATCATCATCATCATCATCATCATCATCATCATCATCTATAACCATCACCATCATCTATAACCATCATCATCATCATCATCATCATCATAATCTATAACCATCACCATCATCTATAACCATCACCATCATCATCATCATCATCATCATCAACATCAGCATTATCATTATCTTCATCATCATCATCATCATCATCATCATCATCATCATCATCATCTTCATCTTCATCTTCATCTTCATCATCATCATCATCATCATCATCATCATCATCATCATCTATAACCATCACCATCATCTATAACCATCATCATCATCATCATCATCATCATAATCTATAACCATCACCATCATCTATAACCATCACCATCATCATCATCATCATCATCATCAACATCAGCATTATCATCATCTATAACCATCACCATCATCATCATCAACATCAACATCAGCATCATCATCATCATCATCATCATCATCATCATCATCATCATCATCATCATCTATAACCATCACCATCATCTATAACCATCATCATCATCATCATCATCATCATAATCTATAACCATCACCATCATCTATAACCATCACCATCATCATCATCATCATCATCATCAACATCAGCATTATCATTATCTTCTTCATCATCATCATCATCATCATCATCATCATCATCTTCATCTTCATCTTCATCTTCATCATCATCATTATCATCATCATCACCACCCATTATTATCACCATCAAGTAGACATATGATAATTAAAATGATCCATTCACTTCATAAAGTTTTTCCCAAAAAGCTATGGATCACTTTAAGGCACAGGTACACACACAGGGAGAGGAAGGGGGTGACACAGAGCAATGTGAACATTGACTTTTATATTGCTACACAGGCATTTTTATGCCTCCGCAACGAAGTAGCCGGAGGCATTATGTTTTCGGGTTGTCCGTCCGTCCGTACGTACGTACGTACGTCCGTACGTCCCGTTCTCGTGATCGCGTTATCTCAAGAACCGATTAACGGATTTTCACCAAACTTGGGTCATGTATGTATCTTGGGGGGCCAATGATCTGATTAGATTTTGGGGTCATGAGGTCAAAGGTCAAAGGTCACAGAGTTCATTATATATGCAAAAATAGCTTGTGATCGCGTTATCTCAAGAACGGATTGACAGATTCTGACCAAACTTGGTACATGTATGTATCTTGGGGGGCCAATGATCTGATTCGATTTTGGGGTCATGAGGTCAAAGGTCAAAGGTCACAGAGCTCATTATATATGCAAAAATAGCTCGTGATCGCGTTATCTCAAGAAGGGATTGACAGATTCTGACCAAACTTGGTACATGTATGTATCTTGGGGGGCCGATGATCTGATTAGATTTTGGGGTCATGAGGTCAAAGGTCAAAGGTCACAGATCTCATTATATATGCAAAAATAGCTCGTGATCGCGTTATCTCAATAACCGATTAACGGATTTTCACCAAACTTGGGTCATGTATGTATCTTGGGGGGCCAATGATCTGATTAGATTTTGGGGTCATGAGGTCAAAGGTCACAGAGCTCATTATATACTCCGCAAAAAAAGAAACTGGACACTTGTATGAGACCAAAAATTTCGTATTCATTAACGATAGAATATATGATATTGTATATCAAATTAAAGATAAAATTACCCTCTTCAATATCTGCATGAAATCCAGATGAAATCATTCATGCATGACTTGTCACGGTCAATTAACCACACCAAGGTCTGTTTTCAAAAATAGCAAAAATGGAACATCCACTCAACCATATAAATGTTGATAAGCATAATGTAAAGCGCTATATTCATGAGATGGCATAATTTTTTATTACAAATGTGATCTTTTCTATCTTCATCTCAATAAAAAGTATAAATGAAGACAAATTGTGAACGTTAAAGGTGCTATTTTCATCCAAAAGTAACAAAATAGGGAATTCCATGGCTCAAAACCACAGTTTGTGCCCTTATTTCAGCATGAAAATGGTATAAATTCTTCTCAAGAATTATACCGTAGTCCAAAGATCTTCAAAAGCTGAAGTCACCCTTGGTCAAACAGTTGGGCAGTCTTTAACATTACATTTCTCTAGGTAAATATGGTTAAAATTGCAGGGGACACATGAAATAGACAAGCTTCATGCCTGTAATACAGACCAGTATGATAGTGCTCTCATAACCTGGCCCTGTTTTATTGACAAATTTGTATTTCCAGAGTTTGTTCATAACAATAAAGTTGAATAACTTCATAATTTACTTGCCCCGCTCATCTTGTTTTAAGTGAAACGCTTACTATCACTTCAGTCGAATGGTGTGGTTCTCCATTGTTTTGCTATTTTTGAAAACAGACCTTGCTAGTGTTAATTGACCATGGCATTTCATGCATGAACGATTACACCTTTAAGTTATACTCTGCATGTAGAGGACTAAATTCCCTTTAATTTGATATATGATCATGTACACTTTATCGTACATTAATATGAAATATTTCAACTTATACAAGTGTCCAGTTTCTTTTTTTGCGGAGTATATATGCAAAAATAGCTTGTGATCGCGTTATCTCAAGAACGGATTGACAGATTCTGACCAAACTTGGTACATGTATGTATCTTGGGGGGCCGATGATCTGATTAGATTTTGGGGTCATGAGGTCAAAGGTCAAAGGTCACAGAGCTCATTATATATGCAAAAATAGCTCGTGATCGCGTTATCTCAAGAACGGATTGACTGATTCTGACCAAACTTGGTACATGTATGTATCTTGGGGGGCCAATGATCTGATTAGATTTTGGGGTCATAAGGTCAAAGGTCACAGAGCTCATTATATATGCAAAAATAGATCGTGATCGCGTTATCTCAAGAAGGGATTGACAGATTCTGACCAAACTTGGTACATGTATGTATCTTGGGGGGCCGATGATCTGATTAGATTTTGGGGTCATGAGGTCAAAGGTCACAGAGCTCATTATATATGCAAAAATAGCTCGTGATCGCGTTATCTCAAGAAGGGATTGACAGATTCTGACCAAACTTGGTACATGTATGTTCCTTGGAGAGCCTATGAACTGATTAGATTTTGGGGTCATGAGGTCAAAGGTCAAAGGTCACAGGGCTCATTATATGTAAAAGTAGCTTGAGATTGGAAATATCAAGAACTGAATATCAGATTTCAATCCAACTTGATACCTGAATGTATAATAGGGAATAATTGTAGTCATTAGACTTTGGGGTTATGAGGGCAAAGGTCAAGGTCACTTATAGCTCATAATTGTGATACGTCAAGATCTAAAAGACAGAGTACCATCAAAATTGAGTTGACAGAATTAATTCTGTGTACATGTTGATTTGGGCTTGACATAAATCAATTGCGTAATGGCGGAGGCATCATTTTCGACTGCGCGCAGTCGAAGATCCATCTAGTTTAAAAGTAGATAAGCATTTTTCAGCAGTTGTTTTTTCATCAAATTGATACAACAAATAATGTCCCTGTATTGTTTTTTTGTTTGCAGGACATCCCTCATCTTATTCCTGACGCTAATCGGAGTTGGCTTTCTGGCCATTGTCCTGGCTATAGCCGTCCTCTCTGCCTGGTGTAGTGGACGCAGGAGAACGCATCACGTCAAGAGGAAAGCGACTCTTTGTAAGTCATTTTAAACAGTTGTCTACTAGACTATTTGTATTCCCATGAACACTTACCACATGACAGGACCATACAAACATTTGATTTCGGTCTCGCCCAGTTTGGGAAGTTTCTAAGAAAATAGTTTTCTATCTAATATTCCTATGTGCCTCACATCGAGAATCCTGGAATCTGATTGGTTAAACGAGCGGGCCTCTTTTTCAATATGCCGCTCAGAAAACAAACAAAATAAATAAAAACAAAACAAACAAAGCAGGCTTCGGATGATCATATTGATTTTTTGCCCGCACGGTGATCTCAAACCATGATATGACCTCGGGCCTATAATTTTCAATATGCCCCTCAAACAGTCAATTATGTATAATATGTTACTTTGTTTGTGCATTATGTTTGTCACTGTCATTTAGAGAAACCAGTGAAATCGGGCAAGTGAGAGATTAACGTATTTGCTGGTGTATTAACCGCACCTTTAAAAAAAAAAATTAAAAAAAGGGGGTGCGGTTAATACATGACCGTATTAACCGCATTTTTTTTTTTTTTTTTTTTTTTTTTTTTAGGGGTGCGGTTAATACACCGGAGCGGTTAATACATCGACAAATACGGTATACAAGTATGATTAGAAACGGGTAAAGCAATTTGAATTGTGAATCGTTGTCCTTGTTTGTGCCTCTGCAACAAAGTGGCCATACATATATATGTAATAAACACTAGCTTTTACACAGTAAGGACCGAGCATGGTGGCTTAGTGGTTAGATTGTCCGCCTCATGCACAGGAGGTCCCAGGATCGAACACAGACCGGGTCATACCAAACTTGAACAAATGGAACCTTCTGCCTTCTTGCCAGGCGCTCGGCAGTTATAGAATGGAGAAGGGAAAGTTTATCACAAGAGTTACCAGAGGACTGGCCCCATTCTGTAGCTTTCGCTACATTTAGTAGACGTGTGGCATAGGGATAATGAATCGGAGATAGGCGCCGCCTTATGTGCTAAAATTGGCACGGGAAGGATTTTTAAAATCAAGTAGATTTTTAATTTTGCTTGTGATTGTATTTCTAATTATTTTACTTATTCTTGTTTATTTTTGCACGCAGTAATCCCCAATGATGGCAGGAACTCACCAGGGAGGAGCACCCCCACCGATCATGAATTAGGCATCGACAACCAATCAAGATCAGTCAGGTGAGCTTAAGAATTTCAGCCAAATACAATTGTGTATCTATGGGGGATACATGGGGGTCTCATGCCCCCAATAATTTGAGAATAACAATTTTTAAAAATAAGGAGAAAATCTTTTTTAGAAATATTGAAATACAAAGGGTGTGCGCCCAAAGCATTTTAATTTTACATTTTGTTAATATGGTTTATTCTGTTCTAATGATGTGTTTTTCTATGTTGGGCTGCAATCAAGTTGATAATAATAATAATGATAATTGTCCATTTTTATATAGCGCTTTATTACAGTCAAGTCTGGAGCAATATGACCTTGGCTTTAGCCGAGCAGCCTTATTCAAGCGCTCAAGTATTTCAGGGAATTAATTCCTGCCAAGTACCCATTTACTACACCTGGGTTGAGAGCAGCAAATGTGGATAAACTGTGTTGCTGAAGGACACACGTGCCACGGCTAAGAAATTAAAATAATGATACACCACCCCCCCCCCTCCCCCCCACACACACACACTATTGCACCTATCAACTGTTGAAAGTGGAATGGGGGAGTCTCCACCCCTTGTCATACTTTGAAATTATTTGTTTTATTGAGATTTTGCTCCAGACTTATTTTCCACATTTCCCCCTAAAGTAATAAATGCAGCTCTCATGCAATAGCCGTGGAATGGAAGCTCAATGGGGGCTACCCCTCATCCTTCTCACCCATTCAATAGCCCAATGCAGAATTAATTTTAAATTTTAGGGGGCTACTTTTCCAATCTGTTGGATATCCATGAAAATGTTCATATAATACCCTATGGTAATTTTAGGGCTTACCTACTGATTTCAGGGGGCTATTTTGAAAATCAGGGGGCAAAATCGCCCTCAGCCCCCATATATTTCCTACCCTGCAATAGCCATGTAATTGGAGCTCAATGGGGGCTAACCCTCATCTTTCTCACCCATGCTACTCTGTCAGTTGTAGATCATATTGAATACAAAATCTGTTTTGAGATAAAAACCCAACCTTAAATATTAATTTTTCCTCTACAGCAATAGCTCGGTGTACAAGTCGCACTCACCCAGCAACAGCAGTGGAATGGGGGGCTCAATGGGGCTACCCCCCACACCCGCCACGATGCCCATGATGGACTCCCAGCCCCTGATCCACGACGGTCACCATGGCGACAACGCCGACCTGCTGGACTCTAATCGGCCCCGAGCGAGCTCGTCGCCGGCAAGCGCTCAGCTCTCTGTCAAGCACGCACTGCCCAGGTTGACCCTGCCCGCCACGGCGTCGGTCAATCTATATCCAACTGCTCCAAGTAAGTACATTCATGAGAACTTTTTAGAAAGATGATGATGATGTGAAAGATGATGGTGTTGGTGGTGATGATAATAATATGACGTATTTATATAGCTATTCAAATAACTGCAAACAAACCTCTAAACACTTTAGAGAAGAAGAGTATACAGATGAGTGGGGAAAAAAAGGGAAGTGTGACGATGATGATGATGATGATGATGATGATGATGATGATGATGATGATGATGATGATGATGATGATGATGATGATGATGGTGTTGATGGTATTGATGAGTTTAAATATAATATTATCCTTCAAATACTAGGAGTACACCTAGTTTTCTGTTTCTGTTTTCTGTTTAGAACGTTTTATACTGACCCTTCATTTCATAAGATTTCATTGGATTTGGAGACCGCTGAACATGGGGAGAAGATTTTGCCCCAATCTTAGCGGCACATATGAAACTTTCAACCGATATTTCTGCATTTTAGGATACTAAGGTTCAGATTTTACCACATAAGCCATTTTTTATACTTGATATTGATCAATTAGTTTGGCCAAAATAAATGCTTCCGGTAACTCTGATATGATGACATAAACGGTACCCTGGGGTACCAGACGAAAATCCGCCATTTTGTTTAATTATTTATTTAATTTTTAGGGCTGTACTGTGGGTATAGCGTGCATACAATCGTGCGCTACACTGCATGCACAACGCAATACGGTTGTACTTCGAGTGGACACAAGATTGCGCTACACAACGCGGGATACCGGGGTACAACGGTACCCCGGGGTACTGCGTGTGTCATCATATTTAGCTTTAAAGGAATCAAAGCAACCATTTTTTTTTTTTTTTAATAAGATGAGAAGTTTGTGGTAATTGTCAGATGGTGCGTCTGAAATGATTTGTTGTAGAGCTTTCAATAGTTATTCTCAGTGGTGGATTCAATCAAATGGTGGGAGTTTGTAGGAAAATCTCAATGGGTTGCGTTTACATTTTCCTTAGGTACACAATGCATTTCAAGCTTGGCTGATTCGCAGACAAACCTACTGCAGAGCTGTTGTTGCACCCTGTATCGTTAACTGACAGATTCTGTTTGTTTAATGGAGGAAAAGAATTGATTTATACAATTTTTCCTGGGCTGTTTTATCTTTTTTTTGGTCAGTGTACTGTTAACTGTCAGATACTATTTGTTTGATGGAGGGAATGAATTGATTTAAATTTCCTGGGCTTCTCTGTTTTTTTAGAATGAAAGGAAGAAGTTTGGAGATGGAGGTGCCATGGTACAAGAAAATTTTTCCATTATTTAGTACAAACACTTCCAGGCTTAAAGATACAATTATGGCGATGGTCGATTTGGCCAGAAAAGCTCCATTCATGCCAGTGTCAACTTGTCAGCATTGTTACCCAGTTAAAATTTAACACTAATTAATGTCACAGAAAAACATTTAAAAATTCAACTTTTGTGAGAGAAAATGGTTTTGAAGTCAGATTTTGGAGGAAATGTTTGTATGTTGTATAATACGTACATTACATGTTTAGCAGTGGAACAAATTATTGTTGTAGTCGACAATGGAATGGTCCAAATCCATATGTAAAATCAATGTTTATTGTCTAATTTAAGACAGAAAATATGTGGTGTGCATTCCTATCCATGTTGACTACATGTACATGTATAACACTCGTTGATTAACCCACGTTTCTTTAACATTTAATTTTAAAAGACTATTTGTGTTAAAAATGTATTTAAAAATTGAGCAAAGAGTGCTTGGTCCAATCATTTCTTCCAAGGCTGTACATTTTTTAAAACCAAATATTGCCATCCTTCATGCATAATACATTTCAGGGTCCATTGATTTGTAGACAAACTCACTGTGGTGTCATTGTAAGCTCCACCGCATGGTCATTGTAGTTTTGACAGTATATAAATATCTAGTCATTCATACTCGTTAATCCTTTCAACCTTTTTAAAAAACCTTTAATATTTCAAAACCTTTCAAGGCACAAGTTATTAAAAAACAGATATAAACGCATAACCGGCTCTGGAAATGATTAGACGCAGCTCCCTCCGGAAAACAGCGCAAATGCTTACACTGGTAAACAAAACTAATTCTTAGTAGTACTTTTAGCTGAATTTAGCTCTTGAAGGGAGAAAATTCATTCATTTTCACACATCAGCAAAATTTGAAGCGATCATAATAATTCCAACAAATTGTATTTTTTATGAGTTTTATTACTTAAGTATCAAATGAAAGCTAATGATAAGTGCTTTCTGATTCTCACTGAATTCTGATCTTTTTCCGCAAGAGCGCCTGATCACTTTATATTCAAACCTGCCTCACACTTTAGAGATCACCTACGTATAAAGACTACCTCCCTATTGAGACCAGAGACCCAATCCCTAATTATCAGGAAAGCAGTCATTGACAATGTGTCTTTTAGGACCAGCATGCACTTTCTCATAATGACCTCTTTTTATTTCTTGGGTGGTCTTTTTATGACATTTGGACTGTCAAACAGTATGCTTTTAAAGATAATTGTTTATCTATTGTGGTACAAACACCTTGATACACAATACAAAAAGTAAGATTTCAAAGAAAATGATATATCTATTGTAGTGCAAGCACCTTGATACACAATACATTTTGAAGGTCCATTGATTTTGAGCCACGCCAGCCCACTGTGCTATTGTATGCCTCCCTGCATGCATGGTCATTGTTAGGATTTGAAATATAATCATTCATTGCAACTATGGGAACCGAGTGGGTCATACATTAATAACTCTATGATGGGAATTGTAAGTCAACCCTTAAGATTATATATATCATGCTTGTTTGTTTGACTTAAATACATAATTGCAGTATCATATTTATTACAATGGTATGAAACAAGTCTTGTTTCAATCTGTTTTCCATTGTGTTTAGTCTCAAAACAAAACACTCTAATTTGTCATGATCAGTTGGAAATCTAGTCGCCAGATTTGGCTGCTAAAATAATTTGTTGCTGGTTAACTGTTACAGGGCCAATGGGCAAATGATAGTGTCAAGCCCTGTTTGAGATACACAATACATATTTGTCTAGCTTTTCAAACCTCAGCCAATACTCAAGTAAATCTTCAAATTGAATCAATCAGTACCATGCAGTGACATGACACAGATTGTTGTAAACAAACTCATGTTCAAATGAGGTTACTATTACTGACAGTTATCATTTACATTGTTAAGCAGTCTGTATTCTTGTTTTTCCGTCATCCTAGCTATCAAGTGCTTTTCATGTATTTGTCCGCCTCGGTTGGTGAGCTTCCTTCATAGATGTCTAGTGGAGATAATCTGGATTAATTGCTCAGTTTGGGGTGCTAACTTGAAATATAATAGATTAAAGATATGGTGGAGATCTGCAAGTTGTATTTGTGTTGTTGTAAGGATGTGAGGTATCTTTTCATTCATCCCCACCTGAATAATGGAACTGTCAGTAAACTTGTCAGTTTGGCATAACGAAGGGGGGGGGGGGGGGGAACTAAACTCAAGACTTTATGGAACGGATCTTTCATGCAGGGTTCAGCATTATTACACAAGGGGGGAGGAGAAAGCAGTTTTAGAAGTTTACGCACCCAATGTTCCATGCAGAGTTTTGCATAATTAAAAGGAGAAGCAATTTAAAAACGTTATGCAATTCATTTTTCCATCAGAGTTTAGCTTAACAGGAGTGAGTGGGGGAAGCAATTCAAAAACTTTATAAATGCAACACATGTATCCTACAGAGTTTGACGTAACAACTACCACCACTTCAAATAAATAACTCAAGTAAAGAGTAAGAAAAGACTAGGGGAGATAATAATAATAATAATAATAATATCAATTTTTATATATAGCTCTTTATCACTGAAGTCCCAAAGCACTCAGAGCACCTTGGCTTTAGCCGAGCTACCATGATGGGGTGCTCAAGCATTTCAAGAAATACATTTCTGCCAAGTACCCATTTACTACACCTGGGTTGAGAGCAGCAAATGTGGATAAAGTGTCTTTCTGAAGGACACACGTGCCGCGGCTGGGAATCGAACCCACGACCCTCGTGTTGAAAGACAGTGGCCCGAACCAATATACCACGACACTCCCACTACTGGGAGATGTCAAGCAATTTAAAAGTTAAAACTCTGCAACAAATGGTTCCTGCAGAGTTCAGCATAACAAATACCACTCCAACTAAACAACAACTTAAATGTGAAGGCAGTGCTGTCTCTAAGCAATTAATCCTGATTATCTCCTACACAGAAACAAACCACCAGATCAAGCTGGAAAACACAAAAACTATTGAATGTAAAGGAAATTGTATTGCATTTTTAAAGTACATTATTTTGCATCTTACCTGTGTGGTCTTGCATGACTAATGGCACTTCAAATACACAACAACTCAATTTGAAGTTGCAATTTCTAAGACTCTACATGAGCACGCACTCCACATTATCTTTAAAACTTGAAACAGCTCTTAAAAAAGACTAAGGAAATACAAAAAATAATTGTGGAAGATTTAATTATTACTCAGCACTTTTCAGTATTATGACCTAAGTTGACTCCTGTTTTAGTGCTACTTTATTTTTGTATTTTTGTATTTTTGTATTTTTTTTTTATTTGTATTTATTTATTGATTGATTTATTTATTATTATTTTTTTTTATTTTTTTTTGGGGGGGGGGGGGTTAAACCATTTCTAATAACTGTGTTGACTTTGGCAGCTCAGCCTTGTGTAATGAGTCGTCATTGTTTTTAATAATAGTGTTTATGCAATAATAATTTATACAATGCATATAATATGATTTAGTGTGACATTATAGCTTCTGACAGCCTGAGAATATGTCAAGTTCTCTAATCATTTGAATCAATCAGTTTATTAACACCCCATTTTATGTCAGTTGTATGTTAACTTGTTTTGTGCATTTGCACGCAATATTCAAATTCTTCCCTTTTCTGTAAAGATTAGAATCATCACAGACTGGTCAGGAGAAGAAGAAAACAAATTGTTAATTCAAAAAAGGGTTTTGACTAAGCCAAATGTTCTAACTTTAAAAATTGTATTGTGAGCAGTTGAACCATTTAACATTTAACAGTCCATTTTTCCTATATTAATGCATTTATGTTATTATTAGTTGCATTCATAATCAATTATTTTTTCATGAAAAGAAAGAACCTTTGTCACCATACAAATAAAGAGTGGGATTTTTGTGTGCGCCAAATTTGTTTATAAAGAACTGACGTCTTTTCTTACTTTTTTCCTTTATACTCCACAAAAAACCAAAAAAAATTATATTTTCATTTCTCCTTTTTCTGTTTTCATTTGCCTGCCTCAAGCTGGTACAGTACACTCCTCCTGTAAATGTGTCATGTATTTAAATATACTCTCTGGGTTTAAATTTGTTTTAGTTGATATGAAATCGTTGACATCATAAACTTTTCTTTCCTCCGATGCTGAGCATTCTGGTTTGGAGAAATATATATATATTTTCCTTTGATGTTATGTACAATTGCAATCATCTTTTTCCTTTTTTTATTTGTTTTATTTTAGATTATGAAATTGGTAACCTTTCTCACCTGACTTCTTGGGGTGTTTCACAAAGATACTAAGTTAAACTTACAACTATTATGATAGGCCATGTTTAGGCTTGGAATAAGACATTTAAAAAATGATTTGAGACTTCTAACACAAATGCATATATTTCTGGTCAGTTTCTCTATATGTTTGAACAAATGTATAATATATCAATTACTTTCAAGGCTCCTTGATAATAACAAATATGTAATGTTTTTATAAAAATGCAACTATGAATGGCATATGTGGGCAAGCGTTATTTTCACCATTGTTTATGTAAGGCAAATTCTATCAGTATTTTCATTGGTGTGATACCGATAGAATCATTTTGAAAAGGGTATTAGAGTCAAGTTCAACTTTGAATCTTTGTAAAACACCCCCTGGCATTCTAGTTTAAATAAATACATAGGGTAAAGCCATTACTCAGCTAATACTTGTGTATTGTGTAAGCTTTTATCTGACTATCTTGTTGATTTTGAAGTTGAAATCTATAGATTCATCTATATCACAAATTTGTCTTTGTCCGACCGCATATTCCTGGCATTCAAGTTTAAATCAATAAATGGGCAAAAGCAGTAATTCCTCTGTAATGTGTAATGTGCATGATCAATATGAACAAACCATCTATTTGTTTTACTACTAGTTCGATAAAGAATTGTTTACATCGCAAACTTTTCCCTCTTGATTCCCTGCGTTCGGTTTAATTTAGTTAAGTCAATAAAATGTGGGAAAATGCGTACTCTTTTTGTATATATGTAATATCTATATATATACCTTCTTCATGTTAGTTGTAGCTGATATAAAGCTGAAGCCCTTTACATCACAAACTATTTTACTCTTCTGATCATCTGAACCTATTAAAGACTTTTTGATCTTGGTATAACATGTATTTCCCCATAAGACCACATCTCAAATTTATGGGGGGATCAATCGAACCAGTCCTGAATGTGTTAAATCAATAAACAGGGAAAATCAGTTACCTTGCTTGTAATGTGTGATGCAGGGGCATAGCGTGGTCGGACTGATGGTGGATACCAACATTATTGGGGGGGGGAGGGGGGGCAAACCTGTATTTTTTCGCCCCAAAATCCCCCTTATGATCTGTAGTGTTGTTGTCAATTATTAAAGGAGGGCATATGCCCCCCCCCCCCCCCCCCCCCCATAGCTACGCCACTGGTGTGATGTGCAAATTAATGTACTAAGTTCCTTTTTTTCTCTCTTTTGTAATTGGTATTAAATCATATCGCAACATGTTTCTCTACATGACATAACATGCATTCTCTATCTAGACCACAGCACAAGTTGTACCATGCTGTCCTAAATGGGTTGAACAATTAAATTGAGAAAATTGGTGACCTTGCTTGTGATGTGTAATGTGCAAATATGACTACAAGAATACAAGAATGTTTTCTCTTCTTTTCTTCTTTTGTAATTGTTATTAAAGCATATATCACAATTTTTTCCTTACATAACATAACATAACATGCATTCGCCATAGACCACAGTCTAAAATATTTGGGACCAGTCATGTTTTTTTCTTTCTTTTTGTAATTAGTATTAAATCGTATTAAAAATGTTTCCATACATACCATAACATTTATAACATGACATGACATGACATGACATGACATGACATGACATGACATGACATGACATGCATTCTCCATAATCCAAAGCCTAACTTATTTGGGACAGGCCTGAATAGGTTGAATCAACACATGGGGAATATAGGTTACCTCGCTTGTGATGTGTGATGTGCAAATATACTACAAAGAATACTAGAATCTGCTATTTAATTTTCTTGTTTTGTAATTGCATGGTATTGAATCATATCACAAACTTTTCTTTCTCACCTCAAATTCTGGTGACACAATGTCTATTATTGGAAACAAATTGTGAAAGTCTTCCTAAGCAAGACCTTGAAAACTGTTCTTGTGTGACCTGTTTATTAGAGATGGATTTGATTTCAAAATGGCAAAAAATGCATTCTCCCCCCAAAACAAGTCAGAGTGTAGTATGTCGGGGCCATGCAGTTCTGAATGGGTTAAATCAATCAATGGGATAACAAAGCAAGTGCATATTCATTTGACTTATATTGTGTAATGTCCAATTATAGCTACAAGAACAATGTACTGTACTAGGATTTGGGTTCATATTCCTTGTTATTTTTGCATTTGCATTAAAGGGATCTAGTAACTTTGTTGACATGTGCAACAAGTGATGAGTGGTTGATACAATGTTTATTGTTGTAAATCGGATATGTCCACTGGGTGTTGTGTGAAAATGTCAGGTTAAATGGACGTTATGTGGCCGAGTAATGAGCAAAAATGCAAAGTGATATTCACTAACTCATTGCACTCACTTTTTACACGGTTTTGACGGTCCAGTGGATAATTTAACATCTGAACACTTCAATCGTAAATATCTTTTTTAACGAAAGGGAAATTTGAAAAACAGAAACTGTCCCATGCTTTTATTGTTAATATGAATACAACAAGGTATGAGGGAACCGATAGAATTCCAATTGGATTTTTAGGATTTGGACAATAATAACCTTTTACCTACTAGATTTTGCAATACCCATAATATATGACCCTCCAGGTTCATGTAGGCTATGGGTTAGCCTGCAAGTTATGTACTGACAGGTCCCAAATATCAGGGCTTGGATCTATTGGAATGCATCCTATATTGAAAACAAACTGCCTTCAGTGGGTCGAGGATAATACAGAGTATTGACCTAGCTTTGTAAAGAATCAGAAGCCATGTCGTATAGCATTCTCAGGGATATATTTGCATGATTCCGCCTACATTTTCGTAATAACCGAAAATAGAAGCTGACAAAACTTCATTCATCTGTACCTTTAAAAAAAATTGATCTCACACTGAGTCACAGGTACAGTTTACATAAGAAAGACTAAGTATCAAATTCATGAATATGCAAGGTTTTAGAGGGGAAGCATTCTCATTTATAAGTCCTTAACACTTTGAGTGGCAGGGATTTCACAGCTCTGTGGCATGTGTGTGGTGCACATATGTGGCATTGACACTCAAGAAGTTAGTAACATTGTACAAATTAATCCACAAAAGTTATAAAACTTACTTATCAAACCTTGTTGTATTGGTATTACCAATGAAAGCATAGAACAGGTTTTTTTTTCTTTTTTCCCTTTCCTTATAGAGATATTTACGATTGAAGGGTTCAGATTTTTGATTATCCACTGGAAAGTTATAACTGTGTACAAGTCAGTGCAATGAGTTAGCAAATATTACTTTGCATTTCCACCCATTACTTGGCCCTATAACATCCTTCTAACATGAAATTTTCACACATTAAAGGTAACGTTGAGTATTGGTAATTTCCAAAGTGCCCCCCCAAAATTAATTGTAACGGATTTGGTTGATTTCAATTCCATATGAAAGATCATCGAAAAAAACATGGGAAATAATAATAATTCCCATTCAAATGCTCTAATTGTTTTGAAATTTGCTTTCAAAATATTGATAAAAGTGATTGACGTCCGGCCATCACTTTTTAGAGAACGCTAGCGCGAGGCGCAAGCGTTCTAGGTCCTCCGACGCGAAAGGCGAACGGCGCTTGCGATACACATGAATATGCGCGGTAACTATTACCGCGCATTACAGTCTCGTATTAGGAGGACCTAGAACGCTAGCGTTTCTCTCTAAAGTTAAGTTGTAACGGCTCTTTTTGAATGATAACAGGGGTTTTACTTTGTCGTTTGTAATTGTGTATACTTTTCGAGCATGGTGAAGTTTTAACTATTAGTTTGTACCGTAATCGTGCAGGTTTTGGTTACTAAAGTTAAGTTTGACCAATACTCAACGTTACCTTTAAGTAATTATATAAAGTGGACATACTGGGTCACAACAATACACATTCTATCAACCATTCATCACTGTTTGCACATGTCAACAAAGTTTCTAGATCCTTTTAATAAATATCCTCTCATGTGGATTTATAACCAACAGTTACCAACCAAAACACTTAAAACAGCAAACTTTACAAATCAGAAAAAAACAGTACTCTTTATTTCTTTTATATCGCAAACTTTTCTCTGTTGCGTCACTTCTGGTTAGTCAGTGTCAATATTAAAAAGTTAAGAAAAAATAGAGGGCAAGATGCGAAGTATTCAAATTTAGACTGGACCTTGAAACTATTTGTTTAATTATTGAGGTAACATTGATATTGCATGCACTTTTCTTTACATCCTTGGTCAAAAGAGAAGGGCGCAAAGTCAATTTGTCATGATTTGGAGACAATCACGTTTAAAATGTGGAAGTCTTGTAGAAATCAAATTTAGCTCTCTTTTCATTTGTGATAGACATTCCCCAAATTATAGAATAATTATGAATATGAAAATTTTGCATCACAAATAGAAGATGGTACAAGATGGTATGCAAAACTCAGTTTAGCCAAAACCAACTTAACGCCCTTCTCACTATTACCTATAAACGTTTTACATAATTTGACAGTTTTGCCATTACGTCAGTATGAATCGGATGTGATAATGTTTGTCTTTCATGTGTGGAGCCTGTCAACCCTCCTTTTTTTCCATTTCCATCTGAGAAATGAAAATAAGTAATACAAATTGCCTATTTTCCCAAGGATAATTGGCAATATGGAAAATGAATGTTATTTTCAAAACTGTATGATACACAATGTATGTGGTCCACAGTAAAGTTATAATCATGTGACCCTTGATGCTAGGGTCTTTAAAAATGTATATTTTGCTATACATTTTAGAATTTAAATTTATAATTTAAATGACGTTACACTCTTTAAAAATATGGTTGGTTTGTTAATTATTGTTTTAGCTATGCATAATATGCCTAGTGATTTTCCTCGTTCATTTATTGATTGTTGTTTGTAAATTGTTGATATATGATGTATTACCTGTCAATTACCTGTAAATATGTTAATTTTCCCCCTTTTTGATTTGTTTTGTTGTTACATATGATCTGTTATTGTATGCATTCTTTTATTCTTTGGTTCATGGCCCTGCTGAAAAACAGCTGTTAGCTGAAAGCGGGCAATTTTATCTACCGGTACTGCATATACCATGATTAAATAAAATAAACAAACAAACAAAACCCAAATGAAATTTTCTCAAACATGTTAATTATCATCTTAAGAAACAACTCTTCCTGTTTGTGCCTGTTTGACCCATGTCAGAATAATGGCAGATTTGCAGTCTAAATAGTCCAGAATAAGTGAAATAATTAAGTTTTTTGCTGTTGTTTAATTGAATAATTTTGCTTGTTTTTGCAGACCCCAGGAATGGAGGCAGACTAGGTCCTAATGGAGACCTGCTAGACACCACACCAGCTGGTCTGGAGGCACTGTACTCACGGGTAAGAACATTCAACAACAACAAAGTAGATTGAATTTAAACCTAATTAATTATCAATCATGTATTTTATGTTGAAATGGAGATGTACAATTGTATCAAGATATTACAGTTTGACATTTAAAAAAAAGGTCCTGCTTCAGTGGAGTAGAATATACATGTATACAAAGCAATATAAAATCAATGAAATGAACAAGACTTCTTTTTTGTTGTATATAGAAGAGTAACATTTTCTTGACTTTGGCCATAGAGCCATAATCTTCTTTTGCATAGGGTCTTTTACTTTCCATACCCCCCCCCCTTCAGAATGTTGTGTTTGTTTGTTTGTTTCCTTTTTGTTTCAATTTGTACAGGTGCCTGTTTTGACCCCGGTCCTACTTTAAATATATCATCCTGGTCTGCCCCTGATAAAACATATGCAAAGGCATTCTCACAGGATTCACGACCTTTTCATCTCTCTCTCCTTAACTTTCTTTCACTTATGCATTTTTGTTTAATTTAAGATGAAGATTAATATTGCAATGTCCATTTCTTTTTCTGTATTCCATAGGTGAATCGGACCAATCTGCAGCCACCATCTAGGCTAAAGAAGGACAGCCTTGCAGCCATTGCCGTCTTGCTTGACCAAGAGGAAAATGACTCAGACCTCAGGCCACTAGACAGTCCACCATCAGTGGTCATTGCGAATCAAAGGACAACGTTGTAATAAACTCATTAAACTTGAAAAATCTCTAGCCACTGTCCTGGTAGATGGACAGTCTGGCAGTCATCATTTGACCAAGAGGTACATTATTCAGGCCTTAGACCACTGGATAGTCCACCATCAGTGGTCATTGCAAATCAAAAGACAACATTGTGAAAAGCCTATTAAACTGGACTAATCTCCAGCCATTGTCCTGGCTAAAGAAGGATGGCTTTGAAGCTATCAAGGTCTTGTTTAACCAAGAGGAAAGCAATTCAGACATGAGGCCGCTGGACAGTCCACCATCAGTGGTCATTGCAAATCAAAGACAACATTGTAATAGACTCACTAAACTGGTTCTTAACTCAAGCCACTGTCTTAGCAAAAGAAGGACAGTCTTGTTGCCATAGCCATCTTGCTTGACCAAGAGGAAAACACTTCAGCCCTGAGGCTGCTGGACCTCCAACAATCGGTGGTCATTGCTGAGAATGATGAATACCAGAGACACCAGTAGGGAACAGGTTAACCCAATGCCTGCTGGAACCTGGTGGGCTCTGTATTAACTCTGTTGGAATAGCAAAATCCAGCAGGGAACAGGTTAACAAAAAGGTAGAGGATTAAAGGACAAGAGATTCAAAGCAAATAGAATGTAGTTCATGCAGGCATGGAGTTTAGCGAAGAAACTGATGTTGTGTCTCTACTGAGTTGTTTGATCCTTGTTTTATGATGCAGAGAAATACTACCTTCATGCATAATGGTGCTTCAGTGATGTAGCTATGTACACCAGTTTGACGCTTTAAAGCCAGTAGTTGAAATGTTAACTCTATGACGGAAATAGAGCCTAGCATTCACGACTTAAGAGCAATATCCTAGCTAAACCTGCCAGTTCAGAGTCTTTTGCCACAAAATATTACCTTTTCTAAATGTCTTTTACATGAGATTTTTAGTCCGAGCTTGCTATACAGTAATGAACTGAAATCTGGTCCCTAGGTAGTTGTATGAAATGAAATGTTTTTTAAATGTATAATATTTTGATAAATTTGAGTAGTACTGATTTATAGTGATTGAATATGAATTCAAGAGAATGCAGTGAGGGTATTAGAGTGTTTCGACTATTTTGTCAATTTTTTTTTATTTGAAATTTAGATGTTTCTGTGTGTAAACTGATCTTTCTGTGTAGAAGGATGTTGAAAGTATTTAAATATGAAGTTGAGATGAATGGAATACGTATTTATATAAAATAGCTTTGCCTAATATTCTGCATTTGAGTTGACCCCACCGCGCGATCCGATTCCCATCCAACAAGCAATTGCGTATCTGAACTAAAGTGAGAGGTATTTATTGAAAGCATCAAATAGTTGTTCAGATCCTTGATCGTTTGTCACATCGGATCAGTGCCCTGTATCATAAAATACTTGCAATTGTTGTAAGTGTCCAATTATTGTAACTACCATGGCAACAGCTGAAATTCTCCATGCTGATTGGCTGTTGACCTACATTGTTATTGGACACCTACAACAATTGCAAGTGCTTTAGTTTAGGAAACGGGGCACAGATCTTGTAACTAGTGTATGGTGGGCTTTATGCAATTTGTATTTATGTGTGCAGTGAAAGCGCTTATTATTTTTTGCTGAATATACATTGTGGGTATTATACAATTTGAGCTGAATGAAATGTTTATATATATATATGTTTATTTGTGTGTTGTTTGTGCTTTGTATTGAAGGACTGGTGCTAGCCATTTGTTTTACTCTGCTGTGTATTTGTGACAGATTCCTCATGAAATATTCAATATTTTCCACATTTTCACCGATGCTAAGCAGATAAATTTGATGTTAATCATGCTGAAATACAAGGGGGTAATTTTATGAAGAAAACTAATTGTGCAAACAAAATGTTGTGAATGTTTGTTTTCTTTCTATGGACCAGATGCCTAAATCTATGATACAGGAGCTATGATTGCTCCTATGTATAAATGACAGTGTATACAAATACAAATTCCTTTTCGGAAGCTACTTTTCAAGCTAGCCTGCATTGAAATAGCTACCGCTATAAAAGTATGTTTTGCATTGAACTCCAATGCAATTGTATGAGTGCTCTATTAAGACTTATGAAGTATCATGGGCCTTTAGGGCTCTTTTGGGCGAATTTCAGAGACTTAAAAGGCCCGGAGCCCATGTGGATTTTTTTCACAGCAGTGTATAAGATGCAGTGAGAAGTTTAATATAGCTTTGGATTTGTTTGCGGTATACAAATTGGATGGTGATCTTTTTGAAACCTTCCAAATTCTTCCTACTTTTTTGGTCTTTCATATGAAATCCACCTTGAAGCTTGCATCAACAAGCTTAATTTATATGTCTGTCATGTAATTATAAAGATTGTGCATGGATTGTGTTGAGGGGGGCTTCTCTTATCCAAGACTTATGAGAAGAAAACACGCTCATTTACAGAAACTGAAGCATTTTTATCAATGGAAAGATTATGTGAAGAAAACAAGCTTTTTATAGAAATTGAAGCATTATGCTGATATTGCATACATATGTAACTTAAAACTGCATACAATTAGATCATTGGTGTATTAAAACTTGGTGAAATATCTGATAGATAAAACCTTCCAAACCTTTTTGTATAGTCTTTCACATAAAACCCACCTTGAATTTTACATCAACAATCGTAATTTATATGTTTTCAAGTAATTAGAAGGATTATACATGGATTTTATGAAAATGGCTTCCCTAATCCATGGACTATGTGGAAAAAAACACGCTTGTTCATAGAAATTGAAGCCTTTTTAGAAATCTTAGCATTATGCTAATAATATTATGTATAAATGCATAAAATTAGATTATTGATATATTAGAGTTTTGTGAGGCTTCTGATGGGTAAGTTTGAAATAATATCATTCTTATTCTGATAAATTAGTTTGAAATAATATAGTTCTATAAAATGGTTTGTATTATTTATAATATATGGTATGTATTTCTTTTTATGTACATTTATAGCTAATTGCTTTTAAATTATTTCTTGAACAGATTTTCTAAATATATTTGTCTTTCATATGATATTCCATCCAATCCGTTGTTATACATTAAAAAGACATTTAGTGAAGTGAATATAATGGATGAGATGCCAAAATCTATGATATCTGAGCTATAGTTACTCTTATAATCAGGGTGTATAACGTCTGGCTTTGTTAGATATCACAGATACATGTAGGATAACGACCTGGAGAAACCCTACACATTCTCTTGTTTTGTGTTATTTGACATATGACATTTCTAACATTCTACATTATTTCTTTAATAGATTTTAAACGGTGTATGTCTTTCATAAAAAATATTCCATCCAATCATGTTATACATTAAAAAAGCAATTCTGTAGATGTTGAAAAGGTATTGCAGTATGTGTCCGAGAACGATGTGTATAAATCTGCGTATATTTGCCCTAGATTTTGTTTAAATTACAAAACTGGTCTTTCACTGCCATGAAAGCAATTGTTATATTCCAGCAATAAAAGGTACCAAACAAATTGAAATTAAACAGAACATGATGTTAACTAGAATAAAATAATGTTTTGATAATTAGAATATGCAATATAAGTTTAATGGCACATCTTTCGTCCGGGAGTATATTTTAGATTCCATAGAGGGATGTTTCTGAGTTTCTGAGTGTGATTTTTGATATTCTTTTCATGCCCAAGTTTGAAAAGAGGATTTATCATTTTGATACCGTAGATGTGTGTTTTTTCAACTCAATCTCTTACAAAGTAATGAGGTTTATGTTAAAGACAGGTATTTCTTTTTTTTCTAAATCATTACAATATTTAAATGTTCACTTCATATGCCTTGTAGATGTGTTTCATAACATCAACTATGCAATCAATGTTATACATAAAGCATAAATCTTTTTACAGTAGTTTTTCTCAATATCTCAAGATTTGATGTTAATCAAATAGATATTAACTTATATAGATATTAACGTATAAATAAGTTAACAGTACAGAACGTTTCTATAAATAATGTCTTTCAATTTTATAATCTTTCATATTGCATTTTTTGTACTAAAATAAGCTGAATAGGGAAATCAATATATTTCTTTATTCAAAATATTTGAACAAATAATTGATAAGAAATGGTAAAAATGCACAATTAGTTGCAATATAGAACTTTACACTTTGGATTGATATATTGATAAAGTAACAAAAATGCTTTAATTGTTTTACATATGATCTAGAATTAAACTGTTATATATGTATAATTGTGTAAGAAACAAGTATTCTGCAGTGTAAGCTATGTTTAGGTTTCATATATTTGCATTTTTTGGTTGTCCGAGTGAATTATATGTTTGCATTATTTATTAAGTTTCCATAATTAGATAACAGGTTGTACTTAGTGTGATTTTGCATTTTTTTACTCGTTCAAGTAGTTTGCTGAATTAATATTTAATATTTGTATTTTAACATTAGTACATAGATATTTTTACTTGCCACATGTACATAAAGTAAATTGTACCTTGAATACGTATCTGTATGATTGTTTTGTAATATAGATGTACAAACATTAATTAAAATACCCATTTGTTAGATAACTACAAAATATTGACAATTGTTATTAATTTTGCTTTGTTGGTGATGGTGATGATGATGGTGATTGTGTTGGTGATGGTGATGGTTATGATGATGGTGATGGTGATGGTGGTGGTGGTGGTGATGGTGTTGGTGTTGTTGTTGGTGATCGTGATGGTGTTAGTGTTGGTGTTGGTGTTGGTGGTGAAGGTGTGGGTGTGGGTGTTGGTGTTGGTGATGGTGATGGTGATGGTGTTGGTGTTGGTGTTGATGGTGATGGTGTTGTTGGTGGTGGTGGTGATGGTGTTGGTGTTGGTGTTGATGGTTTTGGTGTTGGTGTTGGTGTTGTTGGTGATGGTGGTGGTGGTGGTGATGGTGTTGGTGTTGTTGTTGGTGGTGGTGGTGATGGTGTTGGTGTTGGTGTTGATGCTGGTGGTGGTGGTGGGTGGTGGTGGTAATGGTGTTGGTAATGATGACTCTGATTATGATCCATTGTGGTAGTTTAAATGGGTGTGTTATTGATCAATTATATATGATTGAGGTTTTATCATTCTGATCTATATATCTATCTATCTATCTATGTATGTCTGTCTGTATTTCTGTATGTCTGTCTGTAAATCTGTCTGTCTGTTTGTCTGTATGTATGTATGTATATACGTATGTATGTCTGTCTGTCTGTCTATCTATCTGTATGTCTGTATATACTTTATTTCAAACAGGGAAACTGATCACAAATATGTGATATAAATGACAAATAAACCATTTCTTCGGGATTCGAACCCGATTCCTTCAGACTGGTGCTCTGCCGACTGAGCTTGAAAGCCCATCTGACGGTTAGTCGTTCCTGAAACGATTATTCATGATTGTCAGAAGCTATTACATGTATAAACCTTTATACGTAATCCCGAAGGATGCAAACGCTCAAAGTAGAACCGTTTGTTATTTTATTATTGTTATGTATATACATTTATTTTCTAGCCATACTCAATGAGGCGCTGTTAAAAAATAAAATCACAAGCGGACTCGGGTGGGGATCGTACCAACCAGAGCCGTCTATATACTGCTCTGGTACCAACGACCTCCCGATTACTAGCCAGTCGTCTTCATTTACCAGTTAATGTTTTTAGTTTTTTTGTTTCATTTTCTATTGTTAGTCGTCGTTATAATGTTAACCGGCATCCTGCATTCACTCCTGTGTATGTCCCATGTTAGCTCATTTGTCAAAATGGAACGTACAGCATGTATGCGGCGCTACGAACAAGTGGTACTACTTCGTACCGTTAACAATGCAAACATTATTTTACTGCATCGTGCAGTATTATAACGTTTGTTTTTTTTTTGCAATATCATGGTGCAACATTTGAATCGGACAAAACTTATTTTTTTACTTCAGAAAGCAGTCTTTTCTTCAGGACTGTTTTTGTTTAATTTTAGGCGTGATCTAGAAGCAAGTGTTCGGTTGTTTGTTGGTTGGTTAGGTGGGTTGGTTGGTATGTATGGGTGTAAATACATATCCTTGTCTTTTCTTGTAATAATAGATCATTATGTTCATGCATTGGATACAAAGTTTAAAGAGATAGAGAAGAGAGGAAGCAGGTGAGAGATAGGCCCGACCCCACCCCCCCCCCCCCCCCCCCGCCTACTTGCAAAAAAGTTTCCTTGTTTTACATTTCTGAACGGGGCAGAGGTGACACCCGTATGGCAAGCCCTCATTTATTCACATTTCGTGATATCAACATTTATATCTTCACTGATCACAAATTAAATTCTTGATATCACGAATTAAATTCTTAATATCTCGAATTCCATTATTGATACCATGGATTCATTTCTTGATATCAATAATCCAATATTTGATATCAAGAATATCTATTCGTTAACAATAAGAAATCACTTCTTGGTAATTATTATCAAGATTTAAATTTGTGATATCAATAATTGAATTCATGGTATCACAAATTGAATTCGTGATATCAAGAACTGAATTTTTATATTAATAATTGAATTCGTGATATCAAGACCTATAATGTTGATATCACGAAATGTGAATAAATGTTAAAAAGGGCTTGCCATACACCCGTATAACATTGCGCATTGCTTTGAAAGATATCATCGCTTTGTGTTCTGTAGATTGATATCGTCATAAGGGCGAATCGCTCTAAAAACTTCCTTTACTATTGTACATAAATATGATGTGTGGGCGCCATAAATATCTAAACTAAAGAAGAAATACTTACATTTTGAAAGGATTCTAGAGTATGCACGGTTTGTCGCCACGTTTACTTGGCAATTCTGTCCTTGAGAATTGCACAATATTCCCCTTTGTTCATTTTGTTTAAAATTAATGTAAATTTATGTTAAGACTAACAACTGAAATCGCTTTAGTGTAAATAATGATGATAATTATATATTCGATTTATAAAGCGCCTAATGTGATTGCTCATCATCTCTGAGCGTTCAGAGGCGCACTACTGGTCATCAGGTACAGTTCAAACCCGCACAGTTATCTTGCGCACCATCTCAACTCCTTGGGGGCATATGTACTAGCTACTCTACTATAAAGGGTGATACACCCTGAGTTGAAAACGGCAATGTGGATTAGATGCCTTGCGGAAGAACATAAATGTCGGGACATCAATTGGTTTCGAACTCGGGTCCCGTTGTTTGAAGGCAAGCGCCTATCCGATCGTCCCACAACACCTCCACCTCTAGCTTTACAATGATTGTTACCCCGGTCATCGGATACACTCATAATCAATCCGCATTATGACGTGCACTCTCTACTTCCTTAGGGTCGATGCAAGAGTGAAAAAATAACATATTCATGTAGTATTCATTTATTTAAATAGTTGATCTTCTCCCAAAGCGCAATGTTATATTCAAATATAGACAAACATTAAGAAAACAGTAGAATATGTTAATCAACTCAACACAAAGCGTATTTGGTACAATTATGGTATTTATAATATCATGTTCTATATGCCTTTATAGTTAATATGTTATTTGCTGTATTATTTGTTAATTTGCGTCACTTGATATTCCTAAATAATTATGTATATTTATAAAAACCAATGGAAGGCAACAAGCGTATGTGCTGTAAATTTGTCGACGTGAACAATACAAATGAATCTGAACATTCATTGGTCTTCATTAATTTATGATATTCTTTATTGTCATTCCAATTGACGTTTCTGTTATTTAATATCGATCTGATATAGAAGGTATTGGTGTAAATGTATCATTTTATTTTATGTATGTTTAATTTAATCCAACATGTTTCAATGTTATGTGCTCGTATTGCTGTCTCTATTCAGCCTTGTATATTTTCGTTTTATCTTATGCATACGAGGTGCTTGTTTTGTTGTTTGGATTTACTTAGTGTAGTTAGTTCTATTTTACTTTTTTTGTATTATTGTATATTTATATGACATTTCCTTCCAAAATCTTGTAATAGTTCTTATCGATGGTTTTATTTTGTTAACTTACATATTTCAATTTATGCCATTTTTATTGTAAAGTTAAAGCAAATTTCCTTTCATCATGTTTGTATTGGTGTTTGCATTGTTTATTTTTTGCGTATTGTATGATTATAAATGTTCAGGTTACTAAATTATATATTTCGACCTAATAGAACACTCAGATGATTAAAACTTTAATGAGGTTGTCAACCTTAGGGGTCTTTTCTTGTCGGTCGTGGGAAACGCAGCACGGGTCTTTAACCTGTTAAGAAAAATAGAATGAAAAGGAAACTCTCCAATCTCGAATCGCATGAGAGGATGGGAAGGTTGAAGGAGAAAGAAAATAAAAGAGAAAATGAAGTACTTATCACCAATGAGCTTCAACCTCGACACACTAAGTGGCGTAGCTATGGGGGGGGGGGGGGTGGGGGCACACGCCCCCATCCCAGTGGTGTAGCGTAGTCGGACTGATTGGGGGGGGGGGGGGCAACTGATGATTGGGGGCATACAGTATGTATTTCTTCGTTTTGAAATAGATTTTCCCCTAATGTTTCTTATTGTTTTTGTCAAATTATTTTGGTCCGCATGGCCCCCGTCGTCCCCCCATGTCGATAGGCCACTGTCAACCCGATTATACTCTATGGATTGCCTGACAAGCAATTAAAATGGGGATAGAGACATATATACGGTTGAGTATGCTCCCCACTGACAAGTATAGGACATCCTTTACCCAATAAGTATAAGCACACAATATGCCACTTCACAAACACAAGCACACACAAACACAAACAAACAAACAAACAAGCGCATGCACAAACAAACACACATATATACACCCTTTCCATTTCCAGGATGCTCTCGAATATTTTTTTTTTAAAGTTGCATCGTTTAAAAGTCGGATGTTCATCATCTGGACCACAGATCTTCTGAATTCCGGCAGATTTGGAGGGTGGTTCGAACATTTCACTCGTTGGTTCTTCGTCTGGTACAGAATCCCAGACTTGGACCTGGACCTGGTCCTAAAGTTAGACATATCATTTGATTGGTCAAATTGTATAGAAGTGGGTTCAAGATCTGTTA
Source organism: Echinarachnius parma (assembly GCA_037951105.1). NCBI lineage: Eukaryota > Metazoa > Echinodermata > Echinoidea > Clypeasteroida > Echinarachniidae > Echinarachnius > Echinarachnius parma. Next base: position 80,684 of record JBAMJV010003095.1, read on the forward strand.
CAGTTTGTTTAAGCATCGTTGTTTTTTAATTCAACGTTTTATTTTTCCTCAATTATTGGAAGGACAAATTTGCATTAGTGGACTTTTGTTGTGTAAGTATGAACAAATATTTTTAAACATATTTTTGTATCCATTTTGAGTTTTTCTATATTTATTATCATAATCTTGACAAAATAAAATGTATTGTTGCAAATACTTGTAATTCTATTAATTTGCGACGTTAATAATAATAATAATTGTCCATTTTTATATAGCGCTTTATTACAGTACTTAATGTTTATTCTTAAAGCTCTCGGAGCATGATTAGCTTTGCTTTAACTTATTCAAACGCTCAAGCATTTCAAGGAATAAATTCCTGTATAATATCGATCGTCGGTTGAGAAAGAGAAGGGCGCTATTAAGTCACTTTTTTTACCTCGGAGATAATTGTATTTAAAGCTTTGGAGCATTGTAGCTCCCTAACATTGATATCTAACAAATTATCAATAGTCAATATCTTTTAAAATGTTCATCAAATTGATGAGGCTCCAACCTACTAGAGGTTTTGCTGAACTTATTTAGCCCCCACCACCCCGCCCCCCTCCTCCCCCAGGCCCGGTGGAGCACCCGGATTTGCATATCATTATCGGCCCGCGCTATTTGAATTTCCAACGGACTTTTAAGTGAATCCAAAAACGTGGTTTCAAAAATGCAAAATCTTGAAATCCGTGTTGTGCCCTTTTTACTGCAATTACCGGTCTGAAACTTTTTATACTAACTAAATTTATTATGAACTCAGTGTGTGTGGAAAAATATGAAAATCTATCGAATATTATTTGAGATTTTAGTGTGTTTTGAATTTTACCCATTGATAAACAAGCTGTCTATTTTTTTCTGACTCTGCCCTATCCAGCAATTCCTAAAGTAGAGACTTAGTATGTATAATAATGAGGATTGAATCTATTTATGGGTGAGGTTTCCGCTTGGCCGATGTTGTACTTTTAGAGTTATAAGTATTGTTTCAAGAGCATTAATTTAAAAATGTGTAGTCAGCGTACTCTACTGCGCATGCGCCTGATCATGTACACAATTGATATCGGTCATCCACCATTCTGGCAAATCAGCTGACCCGACAGTGCAGCAGATCGCCCATTGTCTATGTAACGAGCGCATGCAAGAGATTTAGAAATATACACAACTTTGAACGTGAGGGACTGGTTATCACAGTCGCCCAGGCATTTTTTTCAACGAGACTCGGACATTGAGGTACGTTTTTTTCTGACTCTACCCTATCCAGTTACGATGACAATCGATATTTCATGAGGATTGAGGTCATTAAATTTCCGTTCAATGGTTATTCAGTGATTTTTTGCCGCTCTCGGAAAAATAGTGAATTACAGGGTGAGTTCCTGTCTCATTTTTTTCGTTTTTATCGTAAAAAGTATCCTTAAAATTTCGCATTTTCGATGCATCAATCACTCTTGTCATATTATGAGTGTCTTTTAGTTCTATCAGGTTATCTATTTAGTAGCTTCGATTGCAGCTATTCATCATACTTGAGACGATTTCGCTTTCTTTATTTGTTTACCTTTTTTGCATTGGCCGGTAAACAGTTGTTGATTTTATGCAAATGATGTTTACTTGGCGATATTCGAACGCTCGTTAATTACAGTGCTCCACCGCGCCTGCCCCGTAATCGACTGAACGCCTAGCTTCTCACTCTCATCCGACGGTTTCGCAATCTGTAGAGCGCTGGTTCGAATCTAACCAAAGTATGTTTTTGTTGCTCAGCTAATTGTATATGGATAGTCTACCCGGTTCCATATTTAGTCATTTATGTTTCTACGGTTTCATCCAAACATTTCAAACGCCTTGAAAAACGATAGCGCAGAGTGCGAGTGAGAACGTAGGGCTAAATTGAGTTACGCATACCATCTTGTATATAGGTCATTTGTGTGATTTGGAGTAATAGTTATGTATTATTTGGGAACATTCATCAACATGACTATATAAAAATGAGCTACACCTGGTTTCTGCATATAACTATCAAACGTTAAACTTGATTATCTCCGAAGTACAACAAGTGACGTAGCGCCCTTCTCTTTACCAACCGACTATTATACATAACGTATAAACCGGGTTCACTTAGCATTTCATAAACTTACTCTATTATCGTATTATTTACAAGTCAAGTGGCATTTTATACTAAACATATTTTGTATGTTTCTCTATAAAGTAATTGCGCTACTAGATGTCAGTATTGTATGCTGCAGCACAGCTATGAAGGTAGATTTTAAGCGCGTCAAGGCCGATGAGTGAAAATACGCCTTTATTCTTTCCTGCAAAATTTGATATTAATGGGAAATTACCTATATTTTAGGCCTATAAATTATATGTCTATAAGCAGATAAAACGTCCTGATATCTCAAAATAAGTGTTAAAAGGTGTGTTTTTATTCACATCTTTTTAAACTTTTTTTTTTAGATCACATATCAGGAAGTCTTATAGACTTTTATAATTTTCTGGTGTAATGAGCAAGACATTTTGAAGGGCTTCAATATTTTATTTGCATCTGTACTAATTGTACAGATGCAACTAAAATATTGAAGCCCTTCAAAATGTCTTGCTCATTACACCAGAATATTATGTTCAGGGCTTCAAGATCAATCATTTGAGTCTCGAGCGATCGTGGAAAACAGTTTATTTCTTTTTGTTACAGTTGTCTATAATGAGTCAGACATTCACATAATTATATATAAGCAATGTAAGCGCTTCGCATGAGATTATAACCAGTGTTTAGCCATTTGTATCAATCGCCTATATTTCCTTATTCCATCACGATGCGGTAACATGTTGTATCCTTAAATCAGTCTTTAGTTTTATCTTAGTTTTTCTTATTATTATCATACAATCGAAGAACAAAACCCGTTTCGTATAATTTTGCTGAAATCGACGCAGTTCCATGATGCCTCGCCACGTCATGCTGACGACGGTGGCGATGTTTCTGGTGATGGTGGCCGCATCGTCTATGGTCGAGGCTGGAGATCTCTATGGTCTCTTCGAGGAGGACCAGAGAAGTGAGATGTTTGAAGACCCGTTCATGCTCATGTATCAGAGTAAGTTAACGAATCATTCGACATGTACACACACAAACAAATCAGTTAATTTATTTTGTCCATATAAAATACTTACAGAACAATGTAAAAGTAAGTCTCGTTCACGTTTACTCGAGTACGTTATCGAATCATTCAACATTATTTTGTCAACAATTTATTTTTCTTTTCAGTTCAATTCATCTACTTTTTCAATGTAAAAAATATATAACACAATGCAGAATTGTCGCAATATAAAAGTTAATGTCATGCACAATCATAAGTTAAAAGGCTTATTGCATGTACAAACTTAATAAAGAACCATGATTATGTCACGCGGGGTAAACAACCAACACATTGTTAAGAGTTAAGTCCTTGTTCATGTAAAGCCAACATTTGAGTTAAAAATAGAAAAGTTAGGAGGTCACATCTTCAAAAATGTGTGTAAAATGTTTTAGATGCAATATAGTCATATGTTGTATGTTGTTTTTAATTTATAATTTAATTTAATTCATAAATTAGTGAAGGCATGAATTGATTTTGGTGCGCTGCGTATTCTCCATAGACTCTGACCGACTTGCCCGACTTGCCCGACGGCCATTTTCTTTCTGTTTATTGTTGAACCAAAACCATTACTGTTGAAATAGTAACATTAATAATGTTCGATTGATATACAGCGCTTAATAGGACACAATAGTAACTGTATTGTAATATAATAACTACTACAACTATTTTGGCACACAATTGAAAGTCTCCCAGGGAGACACTGCAATCAAAAATGTTTTAATAGAACGAAAGATAAAATTCGGGAAAACGGAAACGTCAGTTGTTCATGATTGTATTGGTTATACGAATACAACGAGGTATGTTGTGAAAACTGCGAGAGTTCTTTAAGTAAGTTTTGTGGGTTTTGACAATGTTACTAGATCCCTTTCAAAGTCGTTGGTATCGGCTTTTATATTGAAGATTTTCCCTGTGTTTTTTCACGGTCTTCCCATTTATACTTTTACGAATCTAATTCGAATTTGAAGATAATTCAGCGTGCGGACGTCACCGCTTGATGCGGATGCAAGGGAGAAACGAAGAGGAGCCTGAGCACGAGCAGTGGACCTCGACGGGAACCCTTCCCATGCCGGACCACGGGGACGATCTCCACAACGACAAGGGGTGGCTGCTCGATCACGGGGAACAGCCGTGGTTGGCGGCCATCTTCCTCGGCGACGTGAAGGCGTGTAGCGCGGTGCTCATACATGAGCACTGGCTTCTGACCGGCGCCCGATGCATGTAAGTCTATGTCCTCCTCCCCACGGAGGGGGGGGGGGGGGGGGTGGGGGGTCAGCGACATGGGGGATGCCCGTTTCCCCCTCGGTAAAGACGGCAATAGTTTTTTGTTATGCTTGCTTGCTTGCTTGTTAGCCGGTGGTTTTGATTCCCTGGACCCCACCCAAAGCGGTTGTTGTTGTTGTTGGTTTTCTTTGTTTGTTTGTTAATATAATTTTGTATGTTTGTTTGTTTGTTTGTTTTTAGAGAAAAAATGCATGCGTATTGTTTGTAAGACGCATTTATTTCCAACATTTCTTTAATGCTTATAACGTTTTAATAGTACCTTAAGTTTACTTCCATCATCGCCAACATCGTTTTCACCCCGCGTTCTTCAATAAAATATTTTCTTTCTCTCTCTTTATGCGTGTAGAAAATCTATGAAAGCGCTTTACACTGCGGCAGTCGGACTAACCGACCTCGCGGGGGACATCGGCGAGGGATCCGTCCAGCGGAGACGAGTGTCGAAGGTCTTCGTCCATCCCGACTTCGAGGCGAAGACTGCTCAGTACGATCTCGCCCTCCTCAAAGTCGACATCCCTTTCGAGCTAAACGATTGGGTCAATGTTGCGTGCCTGCCGCCCCACCCCGCGATGCATCTAGACTTCCAGCCCGGGACCAGAGTGAGGGTGAACGCGTGGGGGAAAATGAGAAGCAAAAATGGTAGGTGTGGTTTCCAAAATTATGATGATGATGTTGATGATGATGGTGATATTAAAGATAATTATAATAACAATGATGATGATAATAATAATAATAATAATAATGATAACAATAATAATAATACTACTACTAATACTCCTACTACTACTACTACTGCTGATGCTGCTGCTGCTGCTGCTACTACTACTACTACCTTGAACCTTTGAAGTGATAATCCCTATAGCAGCTCACTGGGGAAGCTAAACTGGGATGAACGGTGATGTGACGTCATAGGCCGACGGTGAAAAGTGAAGTTATATATATACAGTGAAAGTTGGTATATTACCAGTCCATTATATACAATAAAAATGGAGTGCTTTAGTGCGAGTAAAAACCAGGCTCTGATCTCACAGCATCCTCGAACACACTGGTGGCTGCATGCATCTGAGAGCCGGTAGGGCAGCCTTCTGGAAAGCAGTCACAGATGTTGCGTTGACTGCTATGTGCGGTAGTTGGTAATAATAATAATATAATGACATAATGATGTTGAAACGTCGATCTCTTCTCTTCCTTCTCCCTACACTAAATGTACCTGCGCTCTCATCGTCCCCCGTGACTACAAACAAGCTAAGAACAGATTATTTAGCTACCACAGACCTTTTAAGAACTATTCAACACCTTAAAGGAACTACAGCGTCTAGATGGCATAATTTTCACAATTCGGCTCTCTATATGTAATTTTTCCCGAAGAAAAAGAATTTGGCAGTCATTTCTCATGAAATCATTCAATTTTGGGGGATTAGTAAATATCTAATTGTCCTGGGAACGCCCCTTTTAAATCGCCAAAATGTGACGTCATCTAAAGAGCGGACTAATGAACTAAATTCTGTAGATGACGCGTCAATCACATGTCGATCACGCTGCCGATTCCGGACGCTAAATGTGGGTGGGGCGTAAACTGGATGCTAAGTGAGATTTGGCATCAGATAACTAGTCTTAAATCACTACTGTGTTTATTTTCATGGATTTTTTTTTCGGCAGACCTGTGTTTCAAGTCATCAACTATGGAATAAGTGTCAAAGTACGTTGTATTCTTTAGGTCCTTTAACTTTCCCTTTCGTATACTGTGCTTCTACAAGCCAACCGTGCATAACTATGATGTAATATTGTGTTGCCCACCCCAGAACGCCCGGGAGACTGCCCGATGCCCACTGGGCTAATTATGGACCGATGTGACGCGACAACGTGCACCACTGACACGGACTGTTATCTGGAGTCTCACAAGTGTTGCAACAACGGGTGCGTCAAAACATGCATGCCAGCCGACAGTAAGTTCAATTCATATCGTTTAACTGGATTACATTTAATTGCATTTTAACCCTACCCACATACCCCCCCCCCCCCCCTCCCCTAAAAAAAAGAACACATGCACACACAAAGTGCACGTCATTATTTTGCGGATTAATTGTGAGTGTGAATCCGATGACCGGGGTAATAATGTAGAGCGCTTAGAGATGATTATCAATCATATTAGGCGCTATATAAATCGCAAACATCATTATTATTATTATTTAATTGCTAGACATGACGAATTGCATAACCATAGTTATCAATATAGATATGGATTCATTTGACAATAAGCATGATAACTTAAAATGTACTTTTTGTACATACAGTATGTTTTCTTACTTTAAATCACGTTTTCATTCAATTCAATGCAATTCAACTCTATGAACTTAAATTCTAACTCTATTTAATTCAATTAAATTCAATTAAATTCTATTCAATTTAATTCAAGTAAATTACATTTAATTCAATGCAATTCAATTCAATGCAATTCGATTCGAATCAATTCAACTCAATTCCATTCAATGTAATAACCTTCATTTGCATTTTCCCGATTCAGTGTCCCTGCCCGTGGAACACCCCGGCTCACTCAAGGGCTTCGCCGTGTCCCTATACAACCACAGCGCGTGCGAAGCAGCCCTCGGCGGCTCAATGGATCTACCGGGATTCATCTGCGCAGGACCACAGCCGGACACGGCGGACGATGGCGATGATGATGACGATGCTGATTGGAGGATGGGTGGTCCTTCGATGGATTCTGACGGTGGTCTTCTCGCCATAATGAAACGGAAGATGAAGATGATGCTGATGGCTGCGAAGAAGGACAGGGTATATATCACACATTGATTGATTATCATCGTTTATTAAAATTACCCACATTCAGATAGTTTTCACCCTAAAGGTAGAAAATGTTTATAGATAATATTTTATACACAACCTGGTAATTTTGCCGTATAGCCATTGAGTACAAAATGGATGCAGCCATTTCTGTAGGCCAATTGATTACATTTTCTTTATACAATAGCAATGTTTGCTTTATGAATATATAGGGCAAGTTTATATTAGCAATCATTCGTAGAGTATATGCCATTTAGTAGGTAATAGCTTTGGGAACTAACAGTCAAAGATGTAGATGCGTCTCTGTTTCATGAACATGCGGTTGGAGACATTTCATATTTAAATGTCTGTCTCGTTTGTAATCAGCAGATGACAGCCAGAGACGAAACCGACGACGACGTGGCCAACGCGGAGGACGATGACAACGACAGTGAGGGTACAATGGATGTCGACCTCATGTCCATGATGACGGGCCTGATGGGGCTCCTGGACGCGGGTCCCCGGGGCGTGAGACCCGATGGGATGAGGCAGGGTGGGGTGTGGTCCGTCGGTCTCCCGAGGCCGGATGAGATGGAGATGAGAGGAGATGGAGCACCGATGATGCGAGCCGAGATGATGGATCGGAGACCGGAGGAGAGTCGACCCAGGGAGGAGATCGTTGGAAGGATGCTGTCACACTGCAAGGTAAGCAAATAATTGTATACATGTTTAATCCCAAGTTACCTTTCTAATATTTCTCTTTCTATCCATCTTTAATAAGCGAATATATTCCTATCAAGGATAATTGCATGATAATATAATAGAGTATTTTCCCTATTTTCTCCATTTATATATTTATCTATATATCTATCTATCCACATATCCATATGTTTATCTATCTAATCATCTTTATATATTAGTATCTATATACTTGTTTACCCAAAAATGGACATACGGTATTGCATCCGTCCGTATTACGTATTATAATTGATAGGCTTTTGACTTTGTAAACAAAGGGTGACAACGCTGCCCCCATGAATGCCTGAGGGGCAAGCATAGCAACAGGAGACGTCAGTGGTGCGTCTTGGTATAACGGGCCATCCCTAACGACCAAGACCCATTGAATCTCCTACGATACCTTCAAACAATAACATCAATGAGTATTTGGTGATTGAGGAATGGAAATATTGCATGCAAATATGTACTTGATTGTCCCTTATTTTTACACAGGCATGGCAGTGTGACACACATTGATTTGTGTTTTTCTTTGTAAACACGGTCATGGCAGGTTGATAACGGTGCCCCTTTTCACGTCTTATACAATGCTCTCCAACATAAATGAGTATCTTAGAAATAATTGTATTCGGTTGTGTTTTTTCTTCTTCAAAAAACACAGGGTGACAGCGGTGCCCCCATGATAGGTCTAAATGGTAAACAGTGGTACTTTCTTGGTATAACGGGCCTCCGCTTCCGATCGTGACCATCTGATGTCTTCCATAATGCCTTCCAACATCAAAAAGAACTGTTGCATCTAACATGTCTAAATTGTCCTAATGTATATTTGTTTATACACAGGGTGACAGCGGTGCCCCCCTGATGGGCCAACACGGCAACCAGTGGTACGTTCTTGGTATAACGGGCCTTCCGTTCGGCTGCTACTACAAAGGATCCCCTGGGCTTTATTCTCACGCCTTCAACCTCAGGGACTGGATCAAACCCATCTTCAACGGAAAGGAACCGAAGACGAGTGAGTGTTCTAACGTTATATGCCTTAACCCTAATCCCATTAGGGGGGGGGGGGGCCTTTTTGCCCCCCCCCCCCCCCCCCCCTGTCGTTTTTTTCGACATGCATCTAGACCGATTGGAATTTCACGTTCAAACTTCATGACTTTTTTCTCTCAAGTCTCCCGCATGTTTTGATATATAATTCACCCCGGTCGGACTTGTAGAACTGATTTTAGAGGTGGATAATTGCTCAGCCGTCACAAAAAAAATGCAATTTTTGTACAGGTTTCTATGTAATTCATATATCCGATGCCATGTAAACTCCAAATCTGTTATAATTGTTACATTGAATCATAATTTTGATTGCTTTGTTATTAGTTTAATTCATACACTTCAGAGATAAATTCTACTTAAAATGTTTTTTAAAAATACAATAAAATACATAAGAATAAAAACAATGAAATACAAAAGAAATAAGGAAATATCCTTATTTCTCGAGCTTTTCTAAAAACATGAAGATTTGAAACTTCATATTTATCATTGAGATACTCAAAAGAAATTTTTTTCTGAAGAAATCCTGTAATTTCTCTTGATTTTAGATGAAAATCCAAATTTTCCCCAAATTCGTCAAAAATTTGCATATTCAAAATTTTAATTAATTATAAAAAACAAAATAATGCTCAATTTTTTTTTTTTTTTAAATTCTTATTCTACTCGACTTGTTTTACGTATGTGCCAATTTTCAAGTCAATCGGTCCATTCGTTGCCGAGATTTGAGGGGGGCCAAAAAGGCCCCCCCCCCCCCCCTAATGGACTCGAGTGATCAAAATAACCCAATGGGATTAGGGTTAAAGGCCAATTCCATTTTTGGGAAAGTAGCCGAATACATCTATATTAATCAATATTGTTGAATAAATAGTGAAATAGGATTTGTGTGGTAAAATCCGAACCTAAGCATCGTTCAAAACAGAAATATCGGAAGAAATCCAATACCCGCCTGTGAAATTTATAAATCCACCGCCCGTTCGCACCTGTCCGCGCAGCTAGCGCTGGGCTGGAGATATCGACAAGCCGGCATACGGCCCGTATACCAGAAAGCACATGTGCACAACCTGGTTTTTTGCACGTAGCGTATGCGCGATTCCGCGTTGGCGATATCAATCCGCAGTAGATCAATTTATAATTTTGCAAATATATCAATTAGTAGGCGGTTTCTTGGCCAAATTTGTTTAATCCCATATTAGTAAAATTATATTCTTTCACATGGTTGGTAATAAGAGCGTACATTTAATTTTTAGGGGGATGGGGCGTTTCCCACAACTGGCATTCACCTCTAAGTGACGTCATAGACGGTGCCATAATTATCATTGCTATCGTTATTCGACGATAAGGTTAATAGACCAATAATGAATAATGAGTGATATAATAAGCTACTTTTTAAAGATCACCAGATCTCTGCTGCTGCGTATTTAACCTCAATGACCGGATCAAATCCATCTTCAACGGATAGCAACCGAAGACAAATGAGCGAAGCCAAATTAATCATATTAATTTGTGATGTCATACACTTTGTCATTCGATTGAAAAGGTTAAAGGGGACCACTAGGCAAAGAACAGCACATTATTATATGTTTTGGTACCGTACCGTACCGTTTTGTGATATCAAATAGATACCCAACATTTTTCAAAAGGTTGTGTAATTCATAAACAAAGCAATTAATTTTCACCACTTACGGAATCACTACTATTTCCTGGTTCCGAACGGGCCAAACATTTGCGCGTGCGCCAATGCTATTCACGCGTACGTTGGGAGACAATAGAATCCCGGGTGATTCGCTCGCTCTGGACAAAGTAGTCTCGTACATGCAAACCCATGAACGCATGCTTTAGAATGGTGATGCGTTTTCCAATTTTTTTTTTTTTTCTGGAAACATATTTTTATGAACTTGTTGATGGAATGGAATACTAAAGATGTTACCTTTCATTTATAAGAATATTATTTTTGGGTGGTGGTACCCTTTAACTAAGCCGAATAATTGATAGTAAATTATCGCTAGCTTTTTTTTCCGAGGATCACCTGATGTCTGCAACCACGTCTTCAACCTCAACGGCTGGAGCAAGCCCATCTTCAACGGAAAGGAAACGAGCATGTATTACTGTTTAACTAAACAGTTTATGTTTATTTCCCATTGTATTGCAGAGAGTTCGGAGTGCGAGATGGGCGAGTTTTCTTGCGGGAATGGCTGGTGCGTTCCCGAACGGTACCGATGCGACGGCAAGACGGAGTGTCCCTCGGGACTGGATGAACAACATTGCGGTAAGCGAATAATTTACTTTTGCATTTGCACTTGCATCTTCATATTGTTTAATCACTATTACTTTAATTATAAAACTCACATAATATACATAGAAGGAGAACTTTGACCTCTACCTTTGATCAACATACGTTTATTGGCCTCACCGAGAATATCAATAACTCAAGCCATGGGATGACATAAAATATGTTTGTACGTTTTGTGTAAGACAGAATGTAGGATATACTTGTAGAACTTGATCAACGATCGTGACAGCTTTCCAACGGGATGACTGACTAACTGACTGACTGAGTGTTTTTTTGTTCGAAATGTTCGAAATAGGGGTTAACGCTTTTGTTGACGTTCTTTTATAGGCGTAAATTGTGTCTGAATTTGTATGCACAGAACACACTCTGCATGTAGTTCTGACAAGACATAACAATTTACCATGATAGGCCAATAGTACCCACGATATCTCGGCTTAAAATCAAACTAATGAACCATTTGTTCCTTCTATTGTTTATATGTAGATGGAGCAGTAAAGGCTTTCAACGTGTACCTCCAACACCGAATCAATGAGACGACCGCCGCTCGTCATTTCCCGATCGAGTCTCCGGCTGAATGCGCCATGGCTTGTCTGAAGGCGCCGTTCCTTTGTCCAGCCTTCGATGTCCTCACGAACCCGACACCGGGGCTCATTAGAGGCGAAGCTGGAGGCGAATACGACCCCGACGATAATGTGGATGGTCGCGAGGGAATGATGGCGTCGATGATGACCTGCGTGCTGGCGAACGCGACGTCGAAGGTTCATGACGTCGCCATGATGATGGAAGATGTGTCTGAAGGCCTGATGAAGGATGATCTGACACAAGTATCCAAGATGATGCATCTTCACTTCAAGCTCCCGAGACATGCCCCCATTGCAGGTGAGTGAGTTCTTTCAATTCCGTTAATTTGTTTCTCATATTAAAATGTCTAATGAGAGTGGAAGCCACGCTGTGATTCTGTAGATTGTCATACAACCGGATGATAGAGAAGAATTATCAATGATGAAATGCTAGCATAAATAATTGCAAAATTAGAAATAAAATAACTGTTTCTGTATGAACTTAGTTACTTTCTAATTTCTTCACTGATTTCGCTCCAATTTTGTATCCAAATATTACTCTCAAACAACCAATTGTAATGCAAGAATAGAATTCCATATAAATTGATAATTTAACATGTATAAGGTGGGGAAGGAGCATAAAGCATCGGATGTAATTTTACCCCTTCTAATCCACTTCGTAAAAAACGGATGCACCTTAAAAACTTTCTCCACGAAACATTGATAGCAATATCGACAAACTCAAGATTCTATAAGAGGGGAGTTCTGAGGACTCCGTGAGATTGTAATGAATACGATTACCTCTTTAAGCCCGCCACGCATTTCAGATTCCAATCTGTCTTATATCGGATTGGAATCGGATTGTGTAGGTTCACTTATAAGTTGAGGTGTGCTTTGGACAAATTGCGACACTCTATAAGGTCATAATGTAATTTGTTTTCCATTTAGAGGTTTTAATAAAAGATAGTAAAGAATGTTGCCAATAATATTATATTTGATGTTCTCATTTCAGCTCTCATGTTCCCGTCAATGAATCTCTACTTGCCTCGAGGCATGATCGTCTCGCCGTCCTACGTCCTCGGGCCCGAGCTTGCCCGGCGCGTCGGCGACGAGCTCCTCATGGCCCAGGTCAAAGCACAGATACTCCTCGAGCATCTCTTCTCTGTCGCTCGTGTATTGTGCTTCATGGATCAACCGCAATGGAGGAGCGTGCTCGCCATGAGGGAGAGGGTCATGGCGATCAAGGAGACGGCATCGACGATGGAGAAGGACGCGGCCCAGATGGATGCGAATGAAGGGAAGGCGAGATGGGACGAAATGATGATGATGATGAGGAAAATGCAGATGGAGCTGCACAATATGAAACGTAGCTTCACATCGACGATGTCATCCTTGGAAGAGCTATGCGATGCCCAGACCATGACGCGGGTCACTGTTATGTTGCAGGAAATCGCCACAAACTACTCCTGTGCGCTTGGGTCCATGGATACTATGGGGGCTGGTCCGGGAGTAACAGCGGGTGAGAAAGAGAATATGGGGGGCAGTGGGCTAATGCTTCGTAAGATCATGGACATGGTGGGACTAAAGGAGCTGCCAGACTTAATGCCAACGTTGGCGATGGCCAACGCCTATCCGTCAACCAGAATGGGCGATAAGAATGAAACGCACGACATGATGCTCGAAGAAATTATAATGGGACGGGGGAGCTTGATGGGTAATGTACTGGGCGCCATGGGCAATGCAGACCCGATGTCCACCTTCCTAACAAGCATGGCACAAAGTATGGAGAAAAAGCGGATGATAATGGATGATAGGAACGACATGGACACAATACATGAGAATCTCACTGAAATCAGCCACATGTTGCTCGAGAAGCTTTTGATGATCGGCTCCTTTCTTGTAAGAGGCAACTGCAACACTTCCATGACTACCGATAGCGCAGCGACATATAAAATGCCTATGTGGAAGAATTCTACTACGACGACGCGCATGCATCACGGTGACACGATTCCAATGAGGCAGCAAGAGATGACGATGATGTCTAACGCAACCACGGCAACGACGAAACACCAGAGATGGGTGATTGCGCAACACCCGGCGAAAGTGAACAACGTCAAATACAGGATCCTGGATGCGGTGAGAAGTCATGGCTGCATGGATGTCCCGAGCCAGTGCGGCATGCTGGTCGCAAAGGCAGGAGCCGGTCCGGTAAAGACATGGGCTATGAGGAACAAAGATTACTTGAAGATGGCCCCCAAGGCTGTCAAGGACATGGAGCTCGATGTCAACGATACCACCGACGTCTTCGAATTCCTCGCAAAAATGAGGGACGGCATGATGGGCGAAGGAGAACGTCGGATGGGCATGGACGGACTACCGCATGATGACATCGACGACATAACCGCGCACGTGATCACAGCGCTGTCCGATCGCGGAATGGACAATAACATGGACGAGATGGACACACAGCGACTACTTGTGAGTCTCGAGGCCGTGTTGTTGGGAAAGATGGACGAAGCCGACGTCGCTGAGATGATCGGGCAACGGGGTTTCGACGTCATGCGCGGGGTGATAGAAGATCGGATGATGGCCTTCCGACTACGGGAAGCACAGGGTGTCGCCTACAGCGGCAGTGACCTCCCCGCGGGGAAGGCTGTCAGCGTCCGGGGGAATCTTGCTACGGTGGATTACTACTCACCTAGTGACAGCCACCACGGTGTCGTTATGGAGTACGAAGCATGTGAGATATATCTGAATATTCTACTGAGTTTCACGTAATGAACGGGTGTTAGTTTATTGCACATTTGCCTTTTCCACATTGGACTCAGAGGACTGCCCCTTCTGTAGTTTTCGGTACATTTATTAGACGTGTGGCCTAGGCCTAATGAATCGGAGATAGGCGCCGCCTTATGTGCACAAATTGGCACGGGATAGACTTAAACTTTTTAAATTCATACAACTTAAAATGCACCGCTTCACAACAAATCTATAGAGATGCCATATATTCATAATTGTAACCGATTGGATATGATTAAATCTAGACGCATTGTCATTGAATAAAACATAATATAAAGGATTTTCGTTTCACTATTTAAAGGGATAGTACAATTCTGGATACGAGGGCTACGTATTCGATCGAAAATACCGAAAGGTTATCGCGATGTAATAATGCAATCAATTTGTGTACAATAAATATTCATGTAATGATCGTTTCTTAGGGCAACATTTACCACTGCGATTATTTATTCGTTTATAAAATCCCGTTTCTGTAATGTCCTTTTTCTTTTGTCGAATTCAGGTTTCAGTTGCGACCGGGAGATCAACACCGCGCCCGGAATCCTGACCACGCCCAACTACCCTCAGCCGTATCCTAGCAACGCGGTCTGCAACACGTGGCTCTCGGCGCCAGCGGGTCACGTGGTCGTCCTGTTTGTGATCACCTTCCAGTTGCAGTGGAGTCCACACTGCCTGCACGATAGCATGGCGGTAAGATTCAAATTAGAACTTGTAATCATTCGTATTCGTATTCGTATTCGTATCACAGTATTCAATTTATGTCGTATGACAATGACGGTGTGTACAACAACAGAAATGTGTCATTTTATTTAGTGTTCCCTACGATTGTACCATGACAGTTTAAAGGCAGGTGAAATAATATACACGTATGCTCAGCTGGCAAACTTGAATATAAACTGCCATTAATTATTGATGGACGTGTCATTAATCTGCAGTAATGGAGGGAAATAAGATAATGGTCTTTATATCCTACATGAATGAAATCCTCTTCAGTGATTGGTCTACATAGCGTCATGTGACCAAACATAGTAATGCCCATGGAGAAAAATGTGCTATGCGTGACGTCATTCATGGAATAGTAAATGCTATTCCATGAATGACGTCATAGATGCCGGGTGATCATATTGAACCCATAGAGATGCGTGTTATAGAACTTCCCGGCGAGCAGAGGTCTTGTTTGAGCTTGCGAAAGATGCTCGACGAGATTTCTCAAAGAGTTATTTAAAAAGAAATACAGCATATTTTCACCCGTGAATATCAATAAGTTCCAAAGAATATTCTAGAGATGCATTTCATGTATAACGTAGTGGTATTCGAATTAAAAAATTACGACAATGGTGCACATTGTACATCAATGTCCTTTTGGGTCGTGACACTTATTCGTCATTTAACAATCGGCCGCGATAGCTGTATGTGTAATGTACGAATAACAATTTTCTCCAGACAATTACACGTGTGTAGTATGTAAAGCAGGTTAATTATTCACTTTGATGCGCGCGTTTTGCAATTTGGGTGCGCATTAGTTGTTAAGGCGCGTAACCATGAATGGAAAGATAGCGCAATACGCGCTCTGCGCTAGGACTATTGCGCAAAGGGGGTCAGTGTCACAAACAGAACATAGTCAGTCCAGTGATGGTTCCATGATCAATGTTTTGTTTTTCTTTATTTTTTCTTTAATTTAATTGAAATCATTTATTTTTGCGATGATTATGATTATGCGAAGGATATAAAACAAATATATCATGCACTATTTCGAGCCACTAGTGAAATTATGGATTCCTCGGTGACAGAAAAGGCACTATGTTCTTCGGGTCTACGACCCTCAGAACATAGTGCTTTTCCTGTCACCTCGGAATCCATAATTTCAACTAGAGGCTCTCAGTGCATGGTATATTTGTTTATTATGTATCTGCTATGTGCGAAATGCGAGGAAGCCTCAGGCCCCTGGGAACTTAAAGGGGTGCTCAGTAATTTCAACCTCAGACTCGGACACGGTCACCCCCCCCCCCCCCCCTTCCCTGCTCACACAACACTAAACTAATGACCACACGGCAGAGGGGGAAGGGGCCACCTAACGTTGGCCTCGGGATCAGTACCCTTAACCCCAAACACAGTTTCTTATAGGGTCCTGGGAAGCCTGCATTCAGGCCATTAAAGGACAATGAAATCCAGACAAATTGTTGTGTGCACTATAAGACACTAAATATAATGAATAGTCTCTGAAAATTTGAGCACAATCGGTCAAGAAATAAGAAAACTATGGCTCTTTGAAAAGAGCCATGTATTTCTTCGAGTGACTCAAATTGGCAACGCACTCTGGCAAAGTTGTGGACAACTCCCCATACATTTTGTATACAAAATTTCAGTTTTGTTCAATTTTCTCAAAATTTATGTTTACCCTTCGTTCGAGTTCAACATATGTTTTGTAGAATGCTTTTATACATAACATATCATGAGTTGGGGGAATGGAAAAATGTGACTATGAAGAAAACTGTAAAAATGGGCACATTCGTGTACAAAACATATAGGGAGTTGTCCACACACTTATCAGAGTGCGTTGCCATTTTGAGTTCCCCATAGGAATAAATGGACATCTTCAAAGAGCCGTAGTTTTCTTGTTTCTTACCCGATTATGCTCTAACTTTCAGAGATTAATCTTCTTAATCTCTTCAAGACTATGAAAGCAACATTTTGCTTGGGTTTCATTGCCCTTTAATACCTCATAATAAAGGGACTTAGTAACATTGTCCAAATCCTCAAAAATACAATTTGAATTCTAGCGGTTCCCTCATACCTTGTTGTATTCGTATTAACAATAAAATCATGGGACAGGTATCGGTTTTTCAAATTTCACTTTCGTTAAAAAGATATTTACGATTGAAGTGTTCAGATGTTAAATAATCCAACGGATCGCAAAAACCGTGTACAAAGTGAGAGCAATGAGTTTGTGAACATCACTTTGCATTTTTACTCATTACTCGGCCATATAACGTCCATTTGACTTGAAATTTTCACACAATACCTTGTGGACATATCATATAACTACAATATACATTGTATCAACCATTCATACATTTTTGCACATGTCAACAAAGTTACTAGATCCCTTTAAGTATTTTCTTCAGTACGAGTCTCATTATAATTAAACTCACAATTCAGGTCTACGACAAGATGGCGGAAAGCTGGTCTAAGCTGGGTCAATGGTCATTCTGCGGGACCACCGTGCCTCAGGTCTTCCGGTCCAGCGGCCGATACATGCATGTCCAGTTCGTCTCGGACCCCGATGCTATGGTGGGCAAGGGTTTCAAGCTGGCCTACGCGTTTGCTCCAGGTACGGTATATAAAGGCTCTATTATGTCGTCATAACTTGACTAGATAGGACACAACTTACTTGTTCATGTTCAGATCTATCGCCAAAGACGTGGATGACATGTACAGCCAGTAACCAGTCGGACTATGATGTAATGGTAGGCACTGGGCAAGGGTTTCAAGCTGGCATACGTGTTTGCTCCAGGTACGGTATATTTAGGATCAATTTATAGGCAAATCTGTCCTTCCCGGATGTCCTCACATCTTTACCTGTAGGTTAGTCAGAAATAACTGACTCTAAATGCAGTTCTTAACTCTGACTTCATATGGAGACGGTCAGTGGAGCCAGGCCAGCCAGTGGTCTAAGTGGCTAATCACCATACAAAGACTGCATTTTTGGTCTACCTGTAGGTATACTTAGATAGGGTCTAATTAAGTCGCATCTGTGCGGATTTTCCGCTAAGAAATGTACATATATACAGACTGTAATCCGTCGGACTATGATAAAATGTTGGGCATGGGCTCCAAGATAGCCGATATGTTCGCTCAAGATATACGGTATATGTAGGCTCCATTATTTTAGAATAATGTTTCGACATGACTTTACCTGCGCGTCGACCTAGATAATGACCCAAATGCTTAGGTCTATCGACAAATAATGTACATGCATGGCAAATTATGGACCAGGGCGAAATCTAGCGTGTGTCTGTGCTCCATGCAGGTAGGTCGGTATATCCTTTCTAGTCTTTAGCAAATATGTCACAAAAAACTGTTCCGATGAACAGATATTGACATTTTATATATATTCAATAAAAATTAACGTATTGATGTCCATCGGGAAATACATGCACGGCCAGTTCGTGTCCCTCTGACCAACATAGTAATTTAGTATAGGACCATGGAAATAAGGTCGGACGGCATTTGATGCAATGTATCGAAGGAATCAACATGGCCAAAGAAACAACACATTTTCTGTTCACGGTTTCTGTTTTAATCACAATTATGAAGGTTGATCCATGATTCTTCTCCCTTCCTTCTATGATGATACCAAATACACAGCTCGAGCCCCGAACGCGAAGCTCGGACTACGTTCGGCATCCCCGATGCCCACCCGAGAGTCTCCGGAGATCGACGAACAGCTCGAGGACTGGATGAACGATCTGCGCCTCGACATGGAGCACGACATCCACGCCCAATGGATGGTGTTCGGCTTGATTTGCATCGGGTGCATGCTCTTCACCGTCGTCGTCGTCGTGATGGTCTGCGTGTACCGACGCAGGAGGAAGAGAGGCCGGCTGCAGGTGGAAGACAAGATGTCCTTCAATACCAAGCTGTAATGGTATAACAATTCTAAATCATGGCTCGTAAAGAAATCAAGGGAACAAACTCTCTCCGTAAAGTACCACCAGTTAATGTAGGCCGTCTCCCTTGCACCATGAGACGGAAAGCTTGCAAAAAGGTGCGACGGAAATTTCATTTAATCTTAGTCGCAACCAAAATATTGTGAACATGTTATATATAGGTCTGCATACTTCTAATTCTACTCCTGTTTCTCAAATCATATGTCTGTCTTGTTTTGTTCTGTCTGTTTTCAGTCTAGTTGTTTTGCCCCTCTCTCTCCCTCTGCCGTGTCTTTTGTCCAGTTACTCGTAGTATTTTCCTGCTTCTCCTGTAAATAGCCATTATTTAGTAGTCAGTAGATTTGTATCATACTTGTTTATGTTTATATTTTTTCTCAGTTCATTAGTTAGTGTAGTTTGTAAGCATTTTAATGCATACAGTATTTTTATTTGAAGAGTTTATTTATTTGGACATGTATACTCATAAGCTACACATGAGGGACCTTAATTCCACAAGCTTTGCTTTCAACAAAGGTCACCTCATCTTTCTATTGTAACGCCATATTTTGTCAATTTGTTATTTCATGTCATATTTGTAATGTGTGTTATATAATAAAGATAAATAAACTTGAAACTTGAAACTTGAAACAACTTGGCGAATAACAGCATCATTGCTGATCATGTAATCCTGTATAAATATATTTGAATAAATAAATAAATAACTATTAAGTTGCAGTATTGGCCCTTAAAACAGTTTAGGATTACACGATGTAACTGCCTGCAACTTTTTGCGTCGTAATGATAGATTGGGAGTTATATGAATAGGATACAGCTTCTACTAACCTTAAATTATTAACTGACGAGCTTTCGTCTCCAACTGGAGACTTTCTCAAGCCACGTGACTTGGTTTCATCACATCGCCTGGATTTTGTCACACTGTGATCACTCCGGCTATACTATCTATCACCAATATTCACCCCATTGATCACAGTGCGACAAAATGCAGGAGATTCGATGAAACCAAGTCACGTGGCTTGAGAAAAGTCTCCAGTTGATAAGGTTGGTAGAAGCTTTATCATATGCATATGAATCACCCTAACAGAATTAAAGGGATCTAGTAACTTTGTTGACATGTGCAAAAAGTGATGAGTGGTTGATACAATGTATATGGTTGTTATCTAATATGTCCACTGGGTGTTGTGTGAAAATTTCAAGTTGACTTACTTGACTTAGGTGCGTAGGATGGTGTGTCCCCTTGCTCCCCTCCGAGAAATCCTGTTCCATTGTGATCTATCCTGGCATAGTTGTTCTGCCTCTTGTAGGGATAGACCCACCTCGCACCGAACTTGGTACTTCCATCTCGTAGTAGGAGGGCGTCCCCGCGGTCAAGCGGTCAAGTTAAATGGGCGTTATATGGCCGAGTAATGAGCAAACGTGCAAAGTGATATTCACTAACTCATTGCACTTACTTTGTACACGGTTCGCGGTCCAGTGGATAATTTAACATCTGAACACTTCAATCGTAAATATCTTTTTAACGAAAGGGAAATTTGAAAAACCGAAACCTGTCCCATGCTTAATTGGTAATACGAATACAACAAGGTATGAGGGAACCGCTAGAATTCCAATTGGATTTTGAGGATTTGGACAATGTTACTAAATCCCTTTAATGAAAGTTGCTTTGTGTTAATTTCGTGAAACGGCAACAGTTTCTTTGTGGGAGACCGGCTTTTACGTAAACCTACAATAAAGACTGAATGATAACTCTGGAGATGGATATTGCATCCCACATTCACAATGATTTTTATTTTGGCAACAGTGGCATTTAATAGCCATGAAAACTTTGTATTGCCACACAAAATGGTATACTCGTGTTTACTCATAAAGTCTTTTTTGTTAAAAACGTGCACTAGTTCGTCCTCTCACCACCCCCCCCCCCCCTCCCCCCCCCCCTTCACACACCATAAGGCACAGGCGTAGGTGGCGGGTAGCTGAGGGCTCCAGCCCCCCCCCCCCCCCCTCCCCATGGAGTTTTGAAAACGGACACATATTCGGGCAAAACACACTTGAAATTAGGTCATATTCGGGCAAAAATATGTTATATTCAAACAAATCCACTTCATATTCGGGCAAAATAATATCATTTGGGCAGTGTCATTTTATTTTCGGGGCAAAATCGTCTCATATTCGGGCAAAATCGTGT
>JBAMJV010003096.1:0-100000 GCA_037951105.1 Echinarachnius parma
TCATGAAATACAATTTTGGGGCCAGTAAATGTTCTTTCGAGCCACCAGAATAGGGGACCTGGCCACTGACTAAAAAGGTGAGTGTGGAGCCCTGCCGTACAAATATATGCTTAAAGCACTTGCCCACTTGCCAGGGGCAAGAAAAATGTCAAAAATTGTCTAGTTTGCTTGCCCGATTGGGCAACTTAAATAACTCTTCAACTGCGAGAGTAGAATGTAATTCCTTACATGTAAATCTCATATATGTAGAAGTAAGCAGGCAAGTACGTTTTCTATTTGGGCAAGTAAAATTGGAATGTTTATGACTTTACTTGCCCAAACGGATTAGTACAGAAAAGAGTTAGATTGGAGGCTTGCTTAAAGCCAAAATTACAGTTTTGGGAAACGGCTAAAAAGATCCAAGGAAACCAATAACAAACCCTCCAAATCATCTCAATTATACAGGACATAATTATGTAAGTTACAGTACAGACATGCATGATGGGGTACAAATGGTAGTTTGTTCTCTTTATAGATGAAATTATAGAGAAGACATGTAATTGCCCTTGATGAGCATGTATTGATTGTATTGTCCCAGATATTATAATACTCAGGGCAGGTTTAGAGAGCAGCAATATTGATAAAAAATGTCTTGCTGAGTTGCTGACCGACATTAATGACCCAGCATCGATTGGATTTGAACTTGGGACCTCTATAGATTGGCTTGCCTGACAATTTATGTAATGAGCCAAAATGGAAAGTGATACTCACTAACTCATTGCACTGACTTTGTACACAGTTATGATTATCCAATAGATAATTATAAATCTGAACACTTTCATCATACATATCTTTATAACGGAAGAGAAATTTGGAAAACCAAAAGCTGTCCCATGCTTCCACTGGTAACACAAATACAACAAGGTATGAGAGCACCACAAGAGTTCTAAATAAGTTTGTGGATTTGGACGATGTTACTATCGATCCCTTTAAAGAGCACATGCATGTATGTACATGTATGCATGTAGATGGGAAATTCCCTACGTGCACAGGGATGAAAATAATGATAAATGTAACCGTCTTTAGTACCCTATCTTTCCCTTCCAGCTAAAATCAATACTTTCCTTTTTGCTTCTAACTTACTAGCGATAGTTCAAGTGTCTGTATGTTTGCAAATTCTGACCACATAATTATGAAATCATTCTCTTCTAAGAGTCAAAACAATTCAGAAGTCTACTTAACCTTAAAAGCTCACTGGCATGATGATCCCATACTCCCATAGCAACCAAAAATTAGCTTCAAGCTACCAAAAGTTTTTAAAAAAGAAGAACACAAAAGTAAAATTACAACTTTTAATTAAAAACATTGGTTTATTGAGCAACCAAATATAATTAACAGACTTTTGAACTATGTTTTGTTTTTAATATCTTCATTTGGGAAGGGGTGGGGGGGGGCCTTGGGTGCTTTGGGGTTAGGGGGTTTGGTCTTGCAGTTGAGGCACCATATGCTCCATATATTAATTCTTCACACACTCGGAATGCCCATTGAAAATCACGCTTATATTTTTGCTGGTTTTAGAATTCGCGCTCGCCAAATTGATCGCGATATGCACTGTGAATATGACCACGCTTACAGTATTTGTAAGGCAATTTGTAATCTCCTAAACCATATAAATTACTTTAAAGGGACATTGTCCAAATCCTCAAAACTTACTTGGAACTCTAGTGGTTCTCTCATACCTTATCATATTCATATTAACAATAAAAGCACGGGACAGGTTTCGGTTTTTCAAATTTCCATTTCGTTCAAAAGATATTTACAATTGAAGTGTTCAGATATGAAATTGTCTACGGGATAATTTCATGCCGTGTACAAAGTAAGTACAATGAATTCGTGAATATTCACTTTGCATTTTGGCTCATATCTCAGCCAAAATGCATCCAATTAACGTGCAATTTTCACACATTACTTTGTGGACATATCAGATCACTCCAATACACATTTGATTAACCACTCATCCCTTTTTGCACATGTCAACAAAGTTACTAGATCCCTTTAATGAATATTTGTTCGTTATATCACCTTCCCTCAAGGGGTAAAGATGGGAATTTCCCTACAGTGTTGTTTGTGTATATTGCATGTTTGAATAACTGTAAAGCAATCATGTTTACAAATTTTACAAGCTAACCAATCAAATACATGTATTTTACTGCATTTTGATATTTCTGAATATTTGTCATATTTTGCTTCTTATTTCATCCAAATGAAAAATGTGTGCACATAATTATATATTCCACAAATTCAACAACAGCTTACTAATGTAAATCATTTTTAGCTATATTTATAGCAACTTAGGTTTGTTAAATAAAGAGATCTAGTAACATTGTCCAAATCCACATATCTTCGAAAAATCAAAACCTGTTCCATGCTTCTATTGGTAAATTCATGTACTTGCATTCTAAGTATTTGTATATTAGTACTATATTACCAATAGAAGCATGGAATTGGACAAAATTAAAAACATGCTTTCATCCCCTACCACGTGAAATAATTTATCATTTATAATTTAGATGTTAATGTAAAGATTTGGACAAAAACTGCTTGGAAATTTACTAATTGAGCATTAAAAGGTTTAAAATAAAACAATCTTTAACACAGATGAAATAAAACCCCATGCTCGCTGCGTGCAAACTGCAAAACCTATGGCAAATGCTGCCACGTAGACGGGCCAAACTGGTGGTGAATTTAGGCACAATGTCAGTGGCATGCATAAACGTTTCAACTGATATTTTTGCATTTAATGATACTAAGGTTCAGATTTTTCCACACAAGCCGTTTTTTTTATATCTATTCAACAATCAATTAGTTTGCCAATAAAGAAACTTCTGCTAACCTTCCCAATACTGTTATTTGGCTTTAATAGTCAAGAATACTTAAGTTTGTTAAGCCTCAGGTTTAGAATTTATTGCACTCCTAAGGCATATAAGTAGCTGATTTCATCGCCGTCTCGCTTATAAATTCCTCCCCAACTTTTCAACCCAAATGTTTCATATATATGTACATGAGTGACACTGATCGATAGATCAATTAAATTTGCGTGCCTGTTCAATTCTCTTTTCAACAGACTTCCCTTCGCTCCTGCTTCAACCATCCTACATGGACCATTTACCTGTAGATGCGACTCCAACCGTAGCTCGTAGCGTGGTCGGACTGATGTGGAGTGGGGGGGGGGGGGGGCACCCCTACAAGACAAGGGGTTAACAGCATGCTGCATTAACCCCTTACTCCATTGCCTTGAAAAAAGCCTGATAGTCAGCTGTCCTCATTGTCCAAGTAAACACTGGGGAATTACCCTGTCTACCTAGCCTTAAAACTAGATGTTTTTCACACTATTGATCAATTTGATGCTGTGTATGTCTGTATAAATTGCATAATATGGCTTTGGCCTTTGTTCAACAAACAATTATAGCATGCCTTCATTGAATCATTGTGTTAATCTTATAAGTAGTTCAAAGCTGGTTGTAAAGAATTCCTTAGAGTCACAAATTGACCTATATTCATTGTTATATACTTTGGAATGTGATACAAATGCCACATGTATTGACTATTGTCTTGTCCAGACACCTATTGAAATGCTGCACCCCTGCAAATAGTACAAATCAGAGTACTTTGCAGAACCCATTGTCAGTTAGGTCATTCAGACACTAATCTCTGAAATAATCCCTTCAGCCTTTTGATAATACTGGCTGGCAGACAAGCCTAAACATGTAAACAACTGTTCTAAAACCTGTGGTTGAGGGCTGCACAGTCAGAAAGCTCATGCTCAGATTGGAGCTTCAAGTCATAGATCAAATATTTAAAAAAATGGAATTTAAAGTGCTTCTGACATTGGAAAGCTCATGTAAGTTTTAAATTATATTTAATTCTAACCCCCTGTTATGTTAAGTTTGATTAATTGGTGAGATTTTAGCTAGAAATGATTTTATGATTTTTGCCAGTCTCACAAATTTGTTTACTGCAGCCTACCTATGAGAGTGACCCTAGGGTGGGGGGGGGGGGGGGGGTGCACTCAAAAGATTGGGGGGCCCACATTATACGTATATATGTTTTATTTTTAAATTTTTTCTCCTTTTGGCTTATGTACATTTTATTGAACATTTGGGCAAATTATGGGGGGGGGCAAATTATGGGGGGGGGGGGGCAAATTATGGGGGGGGGGCAAATTATGGGGGGGGGGCAAATTATGGGGGAGGGGAGGGGGGGGGGGCACCTGCCCTTCCAGGTAGCTGGGCACTATCGTGAATTCATGATATACCTGCAGGGGTGAGCTTCACAAGGTTAAGTTAAAATTAAATAATACAGATTAGTTCATCAGAACGTTTGTATGAGACATGTAATATGTATCATTCAGTCATTTGTTTACACCATAAATAATACTAGTGATATACTCACCAGCAGGGCCACCTATACCGTTTGTGTATATAGAATCACATTGCCGTAGTGCGTTATTTTTTCGCTCGGCGGGGCAATTGATTGTGTGAGGGGTGTTGGCGAATTCACTTTGAGTTTGACCTAACTATGATCAGCTCTGTGCGTAGCACAGAGCTGTGAATTACTGACGATCGAAATGGTGTAGCGTTTTTGCGATGAGGTGTTTTTATCACCTTTAATTATAATTTTTTTGTATTTGGTTAACCTTTTCTAGAGAACAAAAGTGCGTTTTATCTGCGCGCTACATAGAAATTATATGAAAAGAATAATAACTTACCTCAAATTGATGATTAATCCCAAACGGCTTCGCACAAATATTCGAAATTGTCCTGTCGCCTCCAAAGTCATCGGCAATGCATGCTGGGATATATAGGCGAGGTTTTATTCCGGTTCCGCGCGTAAGTGGCGATCGGTTGACTAATACATATAAGCCAGGCCACTGTACTCAATGTTAACCTAACCGCCTGGCATATACATCGCTCGAAATCTTGCAGGAACATGTTTGTAGATGGGCGATGAGGTGTTTTATCCTCTTTAAGCAGATTTTTTTTAAATTTTGTTTACTTGTACTGCACCCTAAAATACCTATGTACGACGGCGCTACACAAAATTGCTATAAAAAGAATGATAACTTACCTCAAATTGATTATTTATGTCGATCGTCCTTGTTAGAATCCGGCTTTTTTTTTCGATCCGTCGGCATCGCACAGCGGGATTCTAACAAGGACAATCGACATAAATAATCAATTTGAGGTAGGTTATCATTGTTTTCATAGTAATTTTGTGTAGCGCCGACATATATGGGGGTTTCAGTGTGTAGTACAAGTAAACAAAATTAAAAAATAATCTGATTAAAGGGGATAAAACACCTCATGTCAAAAAAACTTCTTAATTTCAATCGACATCTCGTCACAGCGATGTGCTACGCTCGTACGCCAAAGTTTGACCTGCGACCTCACGCATGCGCACTGTGGACACAAATTCGGATACCATTTTGGAATTTTTGCTTCTTACCACAATCTGGACGATAAAAACCTAATTTTGTGAATAAATACACCGAATGGAGCCTCATGTATCAAGACAGTGGACCATTGATGTCCATGGATAACATCCGTCGTAAGTATAAAACCAGATATAAATTGTATAGTATCTTATATACTATTTTTACCAATAATTGTTACGAGCGGTACACCTAACACACACTTCAATATGCCAGGCTCTGTGCTACGCACAGAGCCTGGTTAGGTTAAGTTTGACCCAGTTGACAAGGAGTTGTTAATGGTTACGACCGGACGCTAGCGGTTATACTTATAGAACAATGGTACCACGTAGTGTGCGGGGTCATGTGTAACATACAAAGTATTTTACACATAAGTACAGGTATGGATATACCGTACAATCATGTAAACAAGTCAAATGTCGATGTCCAAATGATATGTTACATATTAGATCGACAAATCTATCGCTTTCATGGCCTTTTTGACATTATTATTGTTATTTTCACTGTCGGCATTCTAGCGATAGACGCGACCGATACGCGGTGCCTTAAGAGGCAAGAACACCGTAGCTCTACAGTAAAAGTTACTTACGGAAAATCATTTTTTTTTGCACATAAAACACAACATATTTAGTATTTTGAGCGACATTTGTAGCCCTATCAATACATTTACGGCTGCTATAATACTTTAACTCACCGATCTCGTGTGTCACTATACATGTCATTCTATAATTACGGCGAATTGTGAGATTTTCCACAATTTTCCATCACTCTTCGTCGGTCTTTCGCCGTTCAAACTGCCGTTATCGTACACAGATGCAATAATTACGGTATCGCTAGCGTGCACACAAAAAAAAAAAAAAAAAAAAACGACGCAAAATTAAAATGAGTTATTTGACTTGACAAACTGTTACCGCTACATTTTTAGCAAATAACTGTGGGCCAGTGATTCCAATAATTATTCGGTAGCGGTAACAGTTTGTCAAGTCAAATAACTCATTTTAATTTTGCGTCGTTTTTTTTTTTTTTTTTTTTTTGTGCACGCTAGCGATACCGTAAGTATTGCATCTGTGTACGATAACGGCAGTTTGAACGGCGAAAGACCGACGAAGAGTGATGGAAAATTGTGGAAAATCTCACAATTCGCCGTAATTATAGAATGACATGTATAGTGACACACGAGATCGGTGAGTTAAAGTATTATAGCAGCCGTAAATGTATTGATAGGGCTACAAATGTCGCTCAAAATACTAAATATGTTGTGTTTTATGTGCAAAAAAAAATGATTTTCCGTAAGTAACTTTTACTGTAGAGCTACGGTGTTCTTGCCTCTTAAGGCACCGCGTATCGGTCGCGTCTATCGCTAGAATGCCGACAGTGAAAATAACAATAATAATGTCAAAAAGGCCATGAAAGCGATAGATTTGTCGATCTAGTTACATATGTCTCATTACAAACGCTCTTCAGAAATCAGAACAAATAGTAATACTGATGATGACTGATAAAATATAGTCAGTCTGAAACTAAACTGGCATTGCATTTGCATATGATATGGACAGAGTAAGAGGCAAATCCACATTTTGTGCACACACACAATGACACATATATGATAAACTGATATATCAATATTCATTCACATCATCATGATAATGCATGGGAGAAACAATTCACATATTATTTTATTCAGCTCGGTGCTCTCATTTCTATAATTCCAAATTCACTTTACTTCAGTCCCACATGCGCAAACTCCAGTTACCATTCATCAAAATAACTCAAACAGTAATTAAATGAGAGGCACTAACCTGACAAATCTTCAACCTGCTCCGAGATACCAGCTGAAATGGCGAGAAATCCCACGAGCGGTGTGCATATGGCTCCACAAGCCAGCAGGTTCGGGTACGTACACGACAAGCGATTGCAGCGAGTCGTTCTCAACATTATGCCTATGCAGCGGCAGTCTGCAGACGAATCTTTATTTCCCCCAAACCGGAAATTCAATGAAAGCGCTTCCAGGAAATTCCAGGGAACGGAACGAACGTCACCGGAAGAGAACCGGGGATTGTACATGCACGACGGATTGGGCACTGTATGGCTTCGTTCGCGCTGGTTTGAAGCGACGAGTGACGTCATTCTGGATGCTGGACCTATGATGAGCGAGCGAACGAAGGGAGAATCAATGTCGCCCGCTTGTGACATCTGCTTTATATTCCATTGGTACTGAACATAGAGTTATATATAGGTTATATGGTACTGAACAACGGAGCTGGTGAGGGGTAAAGGTATACCACAATCTCGTTATTTGCAACCTCTCAGTCCTTAGGGATTTTAAGGTGTTTTTCTTAATAAACCTTTTCACTTTAAGGTAAATTAAACAAATTTGGTGAGTGAATATTGTAGTAATCATAACGGCGACAAAGACAAACGATGAATATGATGCCTGATGATTTTGAATGTGATGAAGCAGATGATGATGATGGGATGATGATGTTAGTGTTGTTGATGATGAAAACCATAACCTTCGACCATAGTTATAATACAAACATACACGCATTCATTTTTAAACCAAAGACAAACAAACATACATACTTCATGCAAACATTCTATATAACATACGTATAAATGTATTCAAACCAACCAACCAACCAACCAACCATTAACTATCCAACCAACTAACCAACCAACCAACCAACCAACCAACCAACCAACCAATAACTATCCAACCAACCAACCAACCAACCATTAACTATCCAACCAACCAACCAACCAACCAACCAACCAACCAACCAACCAACCAACAACTATCCAACCAACCAACCAACCAACCATTAACTATCCAACCAACCAACCGACCAACCAACCGACCAACCAACCGACCAACCAACCAACCAACCGACCGACCAACCAACCGACCGACCAACCAACCGACCGACCAACCAACCGACCGACCAACCAACCGACCGACCAACCAACCAACCAACCGACCAAACAACCAACCATCCAAACAAACAAACAAACCAACAAACCAACAAACAAAATAGACTTGAGGACTTTACGTGGCATATGCAATCATGTAACTGTTTATAATATTAAACACCACTTGTGAAGTTGCCTAAATAATGTAGTCCGTATCACGTTTTATCATAATACTTATAACAATAATAATGTTAGTACATTATGAACGCGCTTCCGTCCGGCAAGTGCTCGAAAACGATACAATAACATATATAAATACATGAAAGTTTCAAATCGAGCATGTCGTATGTCGATCTTAGCCTCACTGGTAAAAAGAAAAAAATGAAAAATGAAAACAGAAAGAGAAAGAAAATAGAAAGAGAAAGAGAAATTGAAAGAGGAAGAGTGAGAGAGAGAGGGAGGAATAGTAAGAAAAGAAAGAAAAAGAAAAGAGAAAGAGGAAGAGAAACGGGAAGAGAAAGAGGACAATTACGTCATATGTTTAGTGACGCAACCATTCAATGTCAATAAATTATAGTTTAAGAAAATACAATGAAGCGTAATTCCCATAAAAAGGATTACAAAAGGAAGAGTTCCATAACTTTGTGCAATGTGCGGCAACAGAACGAGATAGGGTTAAGCCTTGTCACATATCACTGAATAGCGTAAACGGACGCTCGACGGAGAGAAAAACAAAATGTGAATCCGTTCGTCAGATCCGTTCGTCGTATGCGTTTCTTGCCCGTTTCTTGTTCGGCGAATGCGTTCCTTGTCAGGCAGTGTAGGCGGAAGGTTGTGTGCATGCAGCAATAGAGACAACTTTCACCGCCGGATAATTTTATTTTCGCAAATTGTCTATCTGTCGGGCATCCGTTTGCGCTATCCGGTGATATGTGACAACACCCTAATGGGGGTGAGAACGACAAAACAATAAACGAGAGGGTAATATTACATCATTTTGTTGTCCAATAATCGGATAGTACTACATGTATTTGCATTTGGTTAGCATGGTCAGGCACCTTTGCCGTTCGTGGTCATCCCTACCATATAACATGTCAGACATTCTCCCACATAATAGCCTCACCATGCTCACTGAAACTATTATCCATAACGTCTAGCTTTTAGTGGATAAACGTTGACTTTTCAAAAAAAAAATTCGGGTTCCTCATCTCTTGCTTCGCTCTCCACATCAGCCACTGGATCAGCATCGGTCTTCGCGCTTTCCTCACGGAGCAAAGGCAAACTTCTTATCAGTTTCAGCTTGCCTCTATATATACGAGAGCCAGTCGTAAGTTTATCAGCTTCTCTACAAGTTAGACCTTCTTATCTCCCGTATAGCATGTCGATCGTATAGCCTCGCTGAAACATATTATTACCCATAACTTCCAATCAAAACGTCTTTTAGAGGATAAACATTGACATTTCATGTACTTTCTTTTTCGGTTTCCTCAGGTCTTGTTTCGCCTCCAGCGCCAGCAACTTGTTCAGCGTCGGCTTTCGCGCTTTCATCCGGGAGCCCGGTCACCTTCTTTACCCCTTTCGGCTTGCCTCTACGAGGGACATACGTCAGTTTATCTGCTCTTGCTCGTTCCTGCCGAACTTTCTGACGAAGGAGATCGATCTCGGCCTCTTGTTTCCTCCTTGTCAGCTCCAGCTGCTGTCGAGCCGTCTCGAGCTCCACCTCGAGGAGCTCTCGACGATATCGCGCCGTCGTCGCCTCCTCCTTGGCCTTCTCCACCTCGAAGAGCAGGATGTCCATCCGCGCTTTCCGCTCGCGATTTTCCTCCCGATCGTCGGTGGTTGTTGCCTCTTGCCGTCGTGTGCCGTTGGACATGGATGGCGCCACGTTCAGTCGGGCGTCTGCACGAGGATGTATGTGTTCTTGCCCCCGCGTTTGTGCATCGGTGGAGTGCTTCCCTACATGAGATGTGGCGGCATGAGCGTGTGTGCGCTTGCGTTCGTGTATGTGTGTGCGTGCGTGTGCGTCATCTGTTAGCAAACCGCGCACAACGTCCTTATCATTGTGGTCGGCACTCTGAGACCTCGCTGCCTCGGGTATCCTAGCACTTGTCTCGCGGACAATTGTTGGATTGTCGGTCTCAATGAAACCGTCATCACTTTCGTTACTATCGTCAACGATCATTGCGACGTTGTCAATATTGTTGACATCTGTAACGGATTCGACCTGCGCTGAACGAATGTCTCTGTCATTTCTATGAAGATCCTCATTCTGTGCCTCGTAGTTGTCTCCAACGCTTCCTGCGGTCCATGTGTGTTCTTGCCGACTATGAGAGCGTTCTTCATGATCAAACACCTCTGTTCGTTTATCTCCTGGTTGACCGATTGATTGAGCTGTAAACTCGTCCCCTTTGTTTGTTCGGTTATTCCCTTGGGACTGCGTGCTAGACTGCATGGAAGGTTCAGGTCTGACGTCTTCTAAGTCCACAACTTCTTCGTCGATATCTGAAACGAAAGAATATCAAACATTATTTTTATTTCTATAAATCATTTACCCAAATGCAAAATACAAATAAAATATAACAGGCGCAATTATATATTCTTCTCCAGATAATAATGTCTCCATCTGTTTTCAGAACAAACTATTTTGAAGAACGCAGTTTCCCTTCAAATGTGTAGAATCAAATGCAAGATGATACTTTGCGAATTCATTCGATACAGCATTACATACATATTATTTTTTGGTTCATGACCATCAATATTTTCACCCCGGGTATTTTCATCCTAGATGTTGCAATTTTTACCACTTCCAATTTATTTCTACATATATATACCTTCTTCCTTGATGACTATTTGCACTTCGGGAATTTCTTGGACACTCTCGTTTTTAATGGGAGTATGGATCGCCAGGGCTGGTCCCGATTCGGTACTGATGCTCGTGACATTGGTTATCATAGGACCACTTCCTTCGAGACCTTGATGTTCCACTGACATCGCCCCAATTGTGAAAAGCCCGCCTCTTCCAGCCGTATGCTCGTTCAACGATGTCCTCCGCGGTAGTTCCTGTTGCGTCGGGATTAGGGAATTCCCGCTAATGTCAACGGCTCCCGAAAATTCCCGCATCGTTTGACCGTGATCGGCTATGTCATCATTTATAATCGTGTAAGTCGTCTGGAGAGCGTCCGTATGTGTCTGCACGGGTCTACCCTGCATGAAGTCCCCGGCGTGGACGTTTGTGTTCGACACGTTCGATATACGGGAGGGAGAGAGTTGTGCGAAACCAGAGTTGTCGAGTTGTACGAAACCAGAGTTGTCGCGTTGTGCCAAACTGGCGGGTTGGACGTTATTTGGTCGTGTTCTGTTCACATTACGAATTATACGCTGTTGCTCTTGTCGCTGCTGCTGTTGTTGCTGACGTTGTTTTTGTTGACGATGATGTTGCTGCTGCTGCTGCTGAGTTAGTTGCCGATTGTGTTGCTGTTGGACACTCCGCATCTGTCCCTGTCCATGTGGTGTGCTCGTAACAGGACGAGGCAAGAGAAACTCTCCATGAAGATTGGTGAGGGTTAGTTCAGGTGCTCCGTAAGTTTGGTGAACCACGTTCATGTCGTTCGGTTGCGACACGGTAACGATGCGATTACTACCCAGCTGCGGTATCTCCGCTGTTGACCGACGGGCTTCCGGTGGTGTCAACCTCCGCATTTCCGGTGAGGTCAACTGACGCATCCCTGCTGCTGGTGGGGTCACGCGACGCACTTCCGGCGGGGTGAAGCGCATCGCCGTACTGTTGATGCTGTTTTCCGAGTTCAATTCGTTTAGAGTGTCCTGCAGATACTGCACAGCGGGATTGGGTCTCAATTCCTGCGCAGCTGGCATCGCCTGCGTCTCATAACTATCCGCGTCCTGCGTCAAGTCGTAAACTGGCACCTTTGGTCTGGGCTTTCTGGCAAGTTTCAGCAGGCTCGTGCTCTGTGGCCGGGATCTGTCTAGTTTGGCTTGTGACGAGAGAAAACCTGCAGAATATAACCAAACAATAGTGTATACTCAAGAAATGTTGTTAGAGAATAAAAACACTTGCCTCAAAGACATTTTCAAATTGTATTAGTTCATGTCAATGTTTATTAATGTCTCATATATGAGCTTATAATTCCAATTATATTTTTGCTGACGTTCACTGATAAATAGCTTGGTTAATTGATCAATTGAGAAATAGATTAACTGGTTACCTGATATAACTTATTATATTCCACATACTAAGGATCTTGCTCTACGATTGGTCAAAAGTTAATCACGTGATGAAACATAGTTTCGCCCATCATTGATGGGAGAAGAAAAGTTCGTTACACTGTGTCTTGGGTGCACTGTGTACTATCTTCGGTGAAAGTGCGTTGCACTGTGTACTATCTTCAACGCAGCAGGCAACCACGGCCACCGCGGTGATGTTGCGCGAATTACAAATTTAATTGTATACGTTGCGTATACGTATGACTTGTTGCTCTCAAAAATGGCGGAAAACAGTTATATTGTCTTTCTCGTAGACCCTGCCAGTGAAATGTTTCCGATGTGGAATATAAAGCAAATAATCACCTTTTGGTTTCAGGCGATGGCAAACTATCACTTCCTCGGCGATCTGAATGTATACGCTATCTTTCCTCAGCTTCGCTTCGGAAAGATAGCTACATCCAGATCGCTTCGGAAGTGATAGTTTGTCCCATCACCTTCACCAACGGTAATTATTTGCTTACTATTAGTCAATTGTTGCCCTTCGTGATATGAGATAATTATAATATATAAGTTATATTGGGAAGCTTTATTAGCGAGAAGTTGATTGGATAGGAATTGGATATGGCACAAAAGTTACGTATCAACTTGATACGTAAACTCACTCATGTTGTTCTTGATAAACGCGGGCTACTAGATGTGTTTGAGTAATATATCGATTGGGAGATAAATTGATTGATTGATTGACTACTTGATTGATTGCTTGCTTGCTTGATTGATTGATTGACTGATTACCTGATCTGTTAACGCGACTAAGGCTGTTCTTCCTGATAAAAGCATGGTAGCGGGCCGCTCCATAAAATCCGCCGCCGGTGGGAGTCGGGGTACGTAACCTGTTGACTGCAGACCTGCTCTTTCTTTTTCCCATACGGACCTTCCCTGAAGCCATAGGGTTGTCCAGACCCAGGAGCCTCCGCTGGGACGGGGTGAATTGAGAGCGCGTCTTCATATTCATCCAGCACTTTCGCAGCTGATGAGGATCTCTTTGTTATCGTAAATAATAGTAGAATTATGTTTATTAATTGATCGAATGGATTGATGGACGGATAAGTATTTATACATTATTTTATTGATTGAACAACGAATAGAGGGATGAATACTAAATGGTTTGATTGATGAACTGATCGAGTAAACGGATACCATTTTGATAATACGTGTATATTTAAATCAACTAATCGATCGCTTAAAGATAAATTGATTGGTCGATTGATTCATTGACTGACTGAATAAGTTATTGCTGATCAATTGATTGTATATGCAAATAAAGGCACTAGGTAAATGATGATTGTAACAACGATTAACGTTCTTTGTAAAGTTAAGTTAAGTTGAAGGCTTTGAAAGTGACGTAAT
Organism: Echinarachnius parma; assembly: GCA_037951105.1. Lineage (NCBI taxonomy): Eukaryota > Metazoa > Echinodermata > Echinoidea > Clypeasteroida > Echinarachniidae > Echinarachnius > Echinarachnius parma. The sequence goes on from JBAMJV010003096.1 coordinate 14,009, forward strand.
AATAGGAAGAATAATAGTATTGAAATGATACGAAATAGGCATTGGATAAGTTCTGGTTGGTGTTGATCGATTCCAGAAGCAATCTCATTCGACACTGAAGACCAGGCTACCCCCGCCCAACCAAGCCTGACTCCACCCCTAAAGGCGTGGCTTCTCAGAAACCACGTCCCGATTCTAAAATATGAAAAATACACCTTTGAGAAGTTTGGGTCGTTGTTGAATCGTGATGCAATCTTATTCCACACCTTCGCCTGAAAACTATTAAGGTTGAGCCAGCCAAGTTTGAATCAACTCCTTAACGTCTAAAGTCGTGTTTTTTTCTACAACCACGCAACTAAATCATAATGAGTAACTACCTTTTTGAGAAGTTGGGGTTGTCGTTGAATCTTGATGCAATCTCATTCCACGCTTTTGCTTTGATGCCCTTCGGTCGGCCCCGCCCAGGTAGACCGACTCCGCCCCTTATAGAGTCGCAGCCAACATTAACCACGCCCCTGATACTAGGAAATTAACAAATTAATGAGAAAGTACCTCTTTGAGAAGTTGGGGTTGTCGTTGAATCTTGATGCAATCTCATTCCACGCTTTTGCTTTGATGCCCTTCGGTCGGCCCCGCCCAGGTAGACCGACTCCGCCCCTTATAGAGTCGCAGCCAACATTAACCACGCCCCTGATACTAGGAAATTAACAAATTAATGAGAAAGTACCTCTTTGAGAAGTTGGGGTTGTCGTTGAATCTTGATGCAATCTCATTCCACGCTTTTGCTTTGATGCCCTCCGGTCGGCCCCGCCCAGGTAGACCGACTCCGCCCCTTATAGAGTCGCTGCCCACGTTGACCACACCCTGGTATTCTGCAATGAGCTGCACCAGCGCTTCTCGCTCGTCCTGGCGAAAGTTGGTGCGGCGCATAAATGATGACGACATCCTGAAATGCGCGTTCGCGACACAAAAAAAACGAGGGAAATATGTGTGTGTGATTTTGACAACGAATTTGCGATAATTGGGCCACGAAGTAATATAGGATAAAAGTAGTGTTTACATCCGATACAACTTTATTATACATTTGGTATATTTCAACTGATATAGGAATATGGAAAACACAACTTATATAATTATATACATTTGTTTTTATTTTGGTAAGGAAATTGATTCATGGACAAATCTAATGGTCGTGGGAATATTTTAAACATAATAAAGTTGCATTTTCTTTTTAACGCGTTTTTTCATTGAAACATTGCATAGACTAAAAGCAAATAGTTACAAATAGCTCTTTGCTAAAAGTCACATTTCCCGCCTTTTTAGAGACACGGTCATTTGAAGGTTTAGGACATTTTTGCGAGACCACTTATAAACAAAACCATAACATATTTTGATTGAATTGACTTGATAGAGTTAGTGCATTTTGAAAGTTCTCTATTTAGTATACCTGTCAGATGCGTCTTGATTTGATGCTGATGATTGGTTCATTATCGCTGATGAGGAAACGTCATCTCCCGATAGGTGCGCGCCGGAAGTGGATTGAAGTACTTCCGGTATGTTCAGAGGATCGACCAGGATATGTTGCTGAGCCATCATTTCTTGGACATGCAGTTGAACTGGAGTTATACTGCTTTGCTCATTATACCACGTCGCTCAGGTTGCTGTATTTAATGTTCGTTGAGTTGTTGATGCGGAATATTTGAACATCGGATGACAATTTGAATCCTCAAAACATAATCTGATGGAGTCTTGTGAGTTCATTTGTGATGATAGTTGACTGACAGGAGTTATACTGCTTTGCACATTATATCACGTCACTCAGGTTGCTGTATTTAATGTTTGTTGAGTTGTTGATGCGGCAGATTTGAACACAATATTGATAACAATGTGGATCCTCAAAACATAATCTGATGGAGTCTTGTAAGTTCATTAGTGATGATAGCTGACTGACAGTAGTTATCCTGCTTTGCACATTATATCACGTCACTCGGGTTGTTTTATATAATGTTCGTTGAGTTGTTGATGCGGCAGATTTGAACACAATATTGATAACAATGTGGATCCTCAAAACATAATCTGATGGAGTATTGTGAGTTCATTTGTGATGATAGCTGACTGACAGGAGTTATACTGCTTTGCACATTATACCACGTCGCTCAGGTTGTTGTATTTTAATGTTCGTTGAGTTGTTGATGCGGCAGATTTGAACGCAATATTGAATCATAACAATTTGGATGCTCAAAACAGAATCTGATCGAGTCCTTTAAGTTCATCAGTGATCGATTCCTCTCGATTGTATAGGATGAGGCCTAAAATCGGGTAACATATAAGGAGGTACGAAAAGAATGATATATTTTGTTTATAGACAAGCCAAAATAACAATAACCATTTCAGTTAGACATTAATATATATATTTATTATTGTAAAAATGAATCAAAACATCGTGAATCGGTATTTTAGTTTAAAGTATTAAAGTTTAAATGCATCATGTTAACTCTAACTTTTCAAGAAAGGAGACTTTTAATATGGCGTATTCATTTCGATGCTCGCCGTAAAATACATTTTTACTGGAAATGCTGATAAACGGGAAGATTCGTATTGTTAGGAATGTAATAATAACAAATCGGTAACAAATAATAAATACATTATGTAATGAGCCAATTTAATGCAGCTAGGTCTGACTATATACAGTGGCGTAGCGTAGTCAGGCTGATTTGGGGGGGGGGGGGGGGGACACCATATGTTTTTGTTTTTTTTCAAATAATTTCCCCTTATGACTGTTTCCTATTGTTATTTTCAAATTATTGATTGTATACGTATACCCCCATACCCTCCACCCCGTCGCTACGCCACTGTATACACACACATACAACTATAATACAAGCTCATAAACTATATGACAAATAAAAGAATCAGGATACATAAATAAATTGCTATGGTAAACAAACGAGAAGAAGCTGTACTGAAATTTGATGACTTGGAAGACACCGAATATATTATACATTGGAAGAACATTATAGTACTGGCGGGGGGGGGGGGGGGGGGGGGGTGCAGAAAGAGTTATACAGTCGATTGTAAAGTTCCAATTGATAAATTGAAGTCAGAAATATGCACATGAACCAATGGTATCAATTTGCGCATTTAGTCACATTGTCTGACTTGCAATTAATTGCAACTTTATAATCGATTGCAAGTCTTTCTGCAACGGGGCCCTTATGTAAGAATTAAGCATAACTCGAATTACTCAAATATATCTGTCTATAATACTCAATGAGGCTCACACTATTCATTCGCATAAACGCGTGTCTGTGCAAGAGTATTATATGATTATTTTCCCCATATGGTATATCCATTCACGTTGTAAGGACACATATTCACCCTAAAATTATGATTATCGTTATGATAAATAAACCCAGCATTATTGATTTATACCGAATTTATTCGGCTCTCCATAAAATGAGTCAATACAATTATTTATTATACTGCAAAATAATGCGTATTATAATAATGGCATCCATGCATTTCAGTATTCATGTAGATGGCAATCATATAGAGATTGTGCTATATGCTCATACAATATAATTATACTATTATACGAAACTCTCTGTGCACATAATGTACAGATGCTCAATTATTATTGTGTGCACTCAAAACCATTGTCCGCCTAGTACAGTCATGATATGAGTGTGTTTACTCATCCTCACGTATAGCACAATATACACACTCATACACTCCCATACTCAAACAAGCTGGTATATCGGAGTCGATTCAATTTCCCGTTTATAATGCACGCAGCGCAGCTCGCGGAAACTCGAATATATTGAGCATGTGCGTGTGTATTATGAAGCTACAATCTCTACACACAAACAACGAGATATACTCGCAACTCAAGTCAATCTCTATCTCTCACACTGTCTCTCTATAATAATTATAGCTCAACGAAGAAAGGAACATATAAGTTACATATACTATAATATTAATGTGATAATGATATAAAGGTAAACATTAACCAAATTAACTCACCCGATAAACATATATATGTTTCTCGCGTTCTCAGAATCATATACCGAACTGAGCTGAGCCGTTGTGTGCGTGCTGTATAGATGATTGTGAGCTTGAGTATGGTACGAGTCTAGTCGAGTGACCTTTGAATTATAATGCGTGAATTTCCGACTCTTGTGTTATGTTGAGTGAGTGCGAGCATTATGTGAGTATTTTATCGAGTATAGTATAGGGGTACAGCGGCATACATGTGCAGGTTTACGGAAGGCGAGTAGGGGGCGGGGTTACGGTAAATACTGAGGCGTGTTTATAATTTGAGTGAGTACGAGTATACTACTTGAGTCCCTTGAGTGTATAATCGAAATAGGGGCAGCGGCATGTAGGATATTGAAGTATTTAAAAAAGAAATTAGGGTGAAGATTCTGGGGAAAGCAAATATTATTCAAGAATATTATTGAAGGTTTTGAGTTATTTCGCGCGAGTATATGAGTTTACTCGAAGTATTATGGCAAGTGGTGTCATCGATATCAAACAAAACCAGGGAATTATTCAAAGAATATTATTTGAAACTCCGCCGGGTTGAAACTATAATGCAATATATGTTGGATTAGTGCGAAAACTATTTGAGCCTCTAATCGAAATAGGGCCAGAGGCATGTGTAGGATCGTAATAAAATTGGTGGTGGGGTATAAATTATGCATGGGGGAATTACAGAAAACTACATTTGAAGCTCAAGATGATCGCTTAGTTGAATGCGTTCGGGTATGCGAGCCTGTACTTTTACCAAAATATGGTAATACCATGGAATAATACAATCATCGATACAAAACAAATACGATGAATATACAATGCATGGGCAGGATTGTAAAAGAATGACGCAGGGGGTGGGATATAGGAAATTATAATTATTCAAGAAAGGTTTGAATCTCCTTTACCAGGGGCGGATCTAGCTTTTTGCTAAGGGGGGGGGGGGGGGGGGGGGGGTGACCCAATGACGATCTAGCTTTTTGCTAAAGGGGGGGTTTGACCCAATGACGATGCGGAGCATCGTCCATGAGCCACGAAGCGGCGAATTTTTTTTGCTATTTGAACCCCCGTAAGTTATTTTTTTAAAACTTTTTAAAAACTGTTTTCACTGATACATTTTCACTTGGCAGCCCAAGGGGGGGGGGGGGGGTTAAACCCTCTAAACCCCCCTATATCCGCCACTGTTTACTGCATTATGTTGAGTTCAAGAGGGCGAAAAGTAAATTATGTTATAGGGCGAGCAATATACTGTGCACGACTTTGTAAATCTGAACTGCATGACGGGGTGATTTATTCAAGAATATTACTGAAACTCTGCTAAAACATGAGCCAGTGAGTGCTAACGGTGAGCTAGTGTAAAATAAAAATAGGCCAGCTAGCCAGGGCATATTATAATTTAGTTTATAATTATGCTAGCTTTGCGGAGGATTAGGGGGCATAGACCGGCAGCCCAGAGGTCTTTTGTGCATCGAAAAGCGTACTGATTGTTGAACATATGAATATTTAGAGGAGAATGTAACAAATCCTAAAATATGAGTCTCCCTGGGTGTATCCGTGGATAAAGGGGTCCTTTGCGCCTCCAAAAGTTGGCCCCTGGGGATTGTCCGATGCTTCTATTTTGTGCGATTGTACCGTGTTAATCGTCGCTCACGACTCATCACGGCGGGGTAAGCGCATCGTAGACAATGGAGAAATCACTCATGCATGTTACCTTTTTCGAACATTTTACGTTGGCTGTTTTGAAAGACGAAATACACGTTGATTCATTGGGGATTATATCCAAACCCTCTTGCAGCTTAACAAATATGTCTTACAGATCTGGAAATATTTCTGGCTAAGCCACTGTGTGGCGATCGTAAAAGTAACCGATTTTATAGCGTGGGCTTCTTGAGCCCGGGGGCACCCCTTCCTTTTTTCTTTTTTTTCTTGGGGGGGGGGGGGGGAAACAGACACTTCCTATTTACCTTTCAACCCCTTACTTTCTGTGGTTCAATTATGATGGGCACATGCCCATCCCAACCACCACCACTAACATATATTACTACTAGTCCTCGACACACAAAAGTACCACCACCACCACAACATCCACCAACACCACCACCACAAGAACCACCACCACAAGGACCACCACCACAACCTCAAGAACCAACACCACCACCACCACAAGAACCACCATAACCACAACTACCACCACCAACACCACAAGGACCACCACCACCACAAGAACTACCACCACCACAAGGACCACCGCCACAAGAACCCACAAACACAACTACCACCACAACCACAATACCACCACCAACACAAGGACCACCACCACCACAAGAACTACCACCACCACAAGGACCACCGCCACAAGAACCACAACCACAACTACCACCACCAACACCACCACCACCACCACAAGGACCACCACCACAACCTCAAGAACCAACACCACCACCACCACAAGAACCACCACAACCACAACTACCACCACCAACACCACAAGGACCACCACCACCACAAGAACTACCACCACCACAAGGACCACCGCCACAAAAACCACCACAACCACAACTACCACCACAACCACAACTACCACCACCACCACAAGAACTACCACCACCACAAGGACCACCGCCACAAGAACCACCACAACCACAACTACCACCACCAACACCACAAGGACCACCAACACCACAAGGACCACCACCACCACAAGAACTACCACCACCACAAGGACCACCGCCACAAGAACCACCACAACCACTACCACCACCACCACCACCACCACCACAAGAACCACCACAAGGACTACCACTACCACAAGGACCACCACCACCACCACCTCCACAAGAACCACCACCACAACAAACAAACATTTTGACCACCATTGTCTATCAACTATTTTGATGGTTGTATAATAGAACTAAAGAGAATACCACAAATGATACTTTATTCAAAAGGTAAAGGGTAGAGGATGCTTGGCAAGCTTTTTATTGCTTTTGAAACAGAACACAAACTTGCTCAACTCTCTACACTGTACTACCGTAAGTAGCAAATGTATAATCCAGTGATTTTTATAATAATTTCTTTATGAATTGTGTCGAGGTATAACAGAATGAGGCATGTAGACAGTTTTACAACCACCACCACAAGGACCACCGCCACAAAAACCACCACAACCACAACTACCACCACAACCACAACTACCACCATCAACACAAGGACCACCACCACCACAAGAACTACCACCACCACAAGGACCACCGCCACAAGAACCACCACAACCACAACTACCACCACCACCACCACAAGGACCACCACCACCACAAGAACTACCACCACCACACGGACCACCGCCACAAGAACCACCACAACCACAACTACCACCACCACCACCACCACCACCACAAGAACCACCACAAGGACTACCACTACCACAAGGACCACCACCACCACCACCTCCACAAGAACCACCACCACAACAAACAAACATTTTGACCACCATTGTCTATCAACTATTTTGATGGTTGTATAATAGAACTAAAGAGAATACCACAAATGATACTTTATTCAAAAGGTAAAGGGTAGAGGATGCTTTGCAAGCTTTTTATTGCTTTTGAAACAGAACACAAACTTGCTCAACTCTCTACACTGTACTACCGTAAGTAGCAAATGTATAATCCAGTGATTTTTATAATAATTTCTTTATGAATTGTGTCGAGGTATAACAGAATGAGGCAGGTAGACAGTTTTACAACCTACAAATAAAAATTGCAACCGTAATATAAAAGCAAAATATAAAACATAATAAATTTGGGCAATAATCAAGGATCCACATAGAATACCCCAATTAAATACACCCAAAGACCTCAAAATATAATTAACTTTAATTACAGAGAGCAATACTTGTTAAACACAGATCGTGCTAAATGTAAATGGCAACACCAAGTTATAATAGATTTAATTGCCCCCTCCCCCCCCCTCCCCCCCCCCCCGCAAAACAATGCATTTTAACCGAAAAGCTTGTCACCGAGTAAATATTGAAATGAAGGATTTTTCAAACCAAAAATTTTATATCACCCGTTGCACCATTTTGTTACTAAACCACTATCCATTCCAAAACGTACACCACATAATTACATTTATATATATCACTGTCCAATTGTGTAATCATGGTTGCACCAGTATATCAAATACCAATATAAGTCCATTATTAAAATCCTACATTATTGACAATTCCCATTCCAAATACAACACCTCTCACAAGATTTATAATCAAAGCATTGCATATCCTATTTGAATCATTCAAAGTTATTGATCATTACCGAAAAAACAAACATTTAGTATAATATACCATTGTTCATCAGAGATTATATCTTCAAATGAATAAAACAGCATAATGTGATAGAGATTGAATATTCTCAAATGAATAAAAACATTTTAAATACACTCACAATAAAATCATTTTGATTACAGTTTCATACGTATTCTGTGATAAATCATACAAAATCTATGATAACAATAAAATTATTCAAAAATCATTCATCAAATCAAACATTGATTTTTAAATAAATATGCGAACAAAATAATTTTGTAAAACAAGTCATGAATTGCTCAAAAATAAGTCAAGACTACATAAGGAGCGCGATAATGTGAACATGATATGATTCCTTGCACATCAAATGTGCGCTTTCTTTCAACATAAATGCTGCTCTAAAAATAAACATGTTCAAATAAAAGTACAGAAGTTACTGAACAGTGAGTTGGAATTTGGACAAGAAAATATAAGGGATTTAATCTCTACTCCATGAATTAGATTTGTATATACGTAGCGAGGAACCCGTCTCTAGTCTCATACGGGTCGCTAAAGAACGTGACGGTCACGCTGTTGGTCTGACTCGTGTAGGAGAACGGAGCTTGGTTGTCGCAGAGCTTGTCCGGTATACCGGTCGGAGCCGACTCTGTAATCTGTATCATAGAACAAGAAACACAGAAATTGCGAGTTTGAATTGATTCTTATATTAAAATTACATGGGGGATTCCATATAATAAAAAAAAACAATGTAGTAGTAATAATACATTCCTGAGTAAAGAAGACTGCTTATGATCATAACAGGATTTCTATCGAAGGCAAAAAAGAGATACTTTAAATAAGACTTGTCATTTATGAGTCGCTAAAGAACACAACGTTCACACGGTTGGTCCGATTGGTGTAGGAGTACGGAGCTTTGTTGTCGCATAGTTTGTCTGGTAGACGCGGTCGGAGCTGCCTCTGCAATCTGTATCAAAGGTGTAGGGGGCGGGAGGGCTGGGGGCTGCAGCCTCCCTGGGGTTTTAAAAATTGCTATATTCGGGCAAAAAGCAACTGAAATCTTTAGCATATCGTGTAACATTCAGGCAAAACCATGTAATATTCAGGCAAATCCATGTAATACTCTTACAAAACCAAATCATATTCGGCCAAAATCGGCTCATATTTAAGCAAAACCATGATCTTTTTGGACTTGTGATTAGAAGTATAAAGGTGACTTTATAGCGCCCTTACTTTTCTTAACCGATGATATAACACTCAGCCTAGCTATGGACAGTGAACACATTTTTAAATGCAAATTATGGTCTCACCGAAACATAGTCATACTTGCACCCCTCGCCCTCTATCCGGAACACCTCGAAGGTGATACGAATCCTGGAGAACGGTTGCGCGGTGACGGTGGTTATGCAGCGGACATTCGGCGGGTATGGGTCGGGCCAGTTTGGGGTTGCGAAGGACTGTTGGACGTTTGGTAGGGCTTGTAGGTTCTGGTTACAAGTTGTAGCTGCAGAGTTGAATGTCAAAGAATATTTAACAACCGAAAAGATTGTCGTTTGTCAATTGTACAGTTGCACTTGATTGCAAGTCAGAAAATATGCACATTTGAACCAATTAGATTTGCACATTTTGTCATATGATCTGACTTACAATGAATTGCAACTTTACAATCGATTGAAACTCGAAAAAGAAATTAACAATTCAGCCTAGACATAAGATTTAGGGTAGGCTATAAGTTTCAATCAAACATATCTATAATGTACACAGTGGGATTCGGGGTTAAAATGCAGGTGTTTTTAAAATTTTATATTATATAACAACATTTAATGGAAAATGCTTTCTAGGTGGAACAAATACACATTTGTCAATAAAAAAAGAAATTGTATGCAAATATTAACCTATCTGTGTGTTGTCTTCTGGTTGGGGAGGGTAAGGTGCTGGTTGAACCGGTTCCGGTGGGTTATACGGTGCTGGTTGCTGTGGTTCAGGAGGGCTATATGGCTGGGGATAAGGTGCTGGTTGAACAGGTTCCGGTGGGTTATACGGCGCCGGTTGCACTGGTTCAGGAGGGCTATATGGCTGTGGATAAGGTGCCGGTTGTACTGGTTCCGGTGGGTTATACGGCGCTGGTTGGACAGGTTGCGGTGGGCTATATGGCGCTGGTTGGACAGGTTGCGGTGGGTTATACGGTGCAGGTTGCTGTGGTTCTGGTGGGCTATATGGCGCTGGTTGGACAGGTTGCGGTGGGCTATATGGCGCTGGTTGGACAGGTTGCGGTGGGCTATACGGCGCTGGTTGGACAGGTTGCGGTGGGCTATATGGCGCTGGTTGGACAGGTTGCGGTGGGTTATATGGCGCTGGTTGGACAGGTTGCGGTGGGTTATACGGTGCAGGTTGCTGTGGTTCTGGTGGGCTATATGGGTTATACGGCGCTGGTTGGACAGGTTGCGGTGGGCTATATGGCGCTGGTTGGACAGGTTGCGGTGGGTTATACGGTGCAGGTTGCTGTGGTTCTGGTGGGCTATATGGGTTATACGGCGCTGGTTGGACAGGTTGCGGTGGGCTATATGGCGCTGGTTGGACAGGTTGCGGTGGGCTATATGGCGCTGGTTGGACAGGTTGCGGTGGGCTATACGGCGCTGGTTGGACAGGTTGCGGTGGGCTATATGGGTTATACGGCGCTGGTTGGACAGGTTCAGGAGGGCTATATGGTGCAGGTGGCCCATAAGGAGGCACATAGGGTTCCGGTTCCTGAGGTTCTGGTTGGTAAGGGTTATACGGGTTGACCTGTAGAAGTACATAATGGAATGCAGGCAAAATTAAAGATACAATCTGGCTGCTGTATCCATGAGTTTGTCAAGTTGTGAATATTAATGGTTATATTGTACCAATATTATTTTACAAATATGATAGCTGATATACTTTTAGCAAGAGTCAGAAGTAAAACAGTTCATAGCATACATACAAGAGTTCATCAAGCAGGTATCATTTTGGGGATTTCTTTCTTGCCGGTTTCTTATTCATAAATATAATATTTTGTGCTTATTTTGCAGAATTTTCTTTTCGTATATATTGTTTACTTGTCTGGAAATATCAATGTTATAAATCATGTTTATAATTGATGAATGGAATAAAATTAAATGAATTTAATTGAATGACTAATCTACATGTTAGGCAAACTTCTTATATCACTACGTTGCAGATGACTTACATTATTTTGAGGGGCAGGGACTGCTATAATAATCTAAATGCTAGAGAAACTTCTTATTCAGTTAACTTTTCCAAAGCCCGGGCAATCCAGTGGTTGCAATTACTTCGCTTTGTTACACTTCTATTGTATACTCTATTTGCCAAATAAAATAAAAATAATAATGCTACGTTGCAGATCACTTACATTATTTTGAGGGGCGGGGATTGCGTTGAACTCCGCCCTGTAGCCGTACCCTTGCTGATACTCGTCACTCCGGAAACGGACCGTGCAGATATTGCAGTGCGATGTCCATGTGAACGGGGGACGATGACCGCAGAATGTCTCGCTCTCTCCACTGTTGGGGCATATTGCCTGGATCAGTAAAACAAGAAACAGAATACATGGGACTTTTGGCAAATTGAACATTTGAAATAAATACCAAACAAAACAAACAAAGACTAAACTGGTAGTCAAAGCCATGTGTATGGGGGACGATAAACGCAGAACATGTTGGTCTTACTCAGTACCAAAAAAACCCCACAAGAATACATGAATGTGACTACGATTCCAAGTGACACCCCATCAATTTAAAAACTCAGAAATCCTTTTCAATACTTGTGATGGTCGGAAGATATAGAGAACCGAAGTGTGACATCACAGCTATTCATTGCCACGGGTAATGGTTCTAAACAATGTCAGGCAAGCCATACATATCTGACCCAGCGGTTGCTAAGAAGGAAATCATCCAGCTCCGACCAACTAACAAAAGCCGGAATCAAACTGAAGGACAAGTGGTTTAGAACCATTACCATGCTATAACAAAAGAATATGCCATTACTACTTCGTTACTCTTATTATAAACCTGATAAGGCGATTCAAAACGTACCTTGACATAGTCGTACTGACAGTTGTTTGAGTCTTCCAGATCAAAATACGTGAAGCGAAGCTGGCACAGGTAGCCCTGCCGAACAGTGATGCGAATGACGCAGTTGACGTTTAGCGGGTAGAAGCCCGGATAGTTCGGCGACTGGATCACGCCTTGGTCTTGATTAACAGCTGTGACTGCCGTTGACTCGCAACCTGAAATATGAACATAATGAAAGAATTAATCAAGTTTCAAAAAGAGCAAAATAGTTGTTGACCATGTGAATGATGCAGTTTACTTTTAGCTGGTAGAAGCCTGGATATTTTGGTGACTGGATCACCCCTTGGGTCTTGATTCATGGCTGTGACTGATGTTGAGCCAACTCGCAACCCAAAATTTACATATTGAATTTTAGGTGAAAACAAAATAATGTAGATCTCGCAAATACTATTCTCCTTCCCGATCAAATATTTCCCGTCAAATATCACAGAAATTGTACACTTACGGGGGATGTAACATTCAATTTGTCATTTACATGCAGGCAATATGTTTAGAAACAACTTGATAGATTGAATCACCAAGACTAATGCATCTCTCTCATATTGCATTTTCTCCTCTTCTCTCCTTTTGCCGTTCTCCCTTTCCCTATTCTACTTCTTCCTCACCACGCTCTCCACTTGCCTTTTCTTAATTTTCATAATGTTTATAATTTTCATAATGTTCATAATGTTATATGGAATAGTATACCTCCTGAAATAAAATTTAGCAAAACTCTCAATCTTTTTAAAATAAAACAATTTTTAATAAATAATTATAGTACATGTAATCAGTAAAGGCAATTTTGACCCTCTTGTAACTTAGTGTGTTTTTATCGTATGTTTTGTCTGTTTAGTATCTGTACCATGGGGTAGGCTTTCATATAAGGAATTCCCTCCTTTCTGCCTACTCCAAACACTCCCATAATTTATATTGGTATTTGTATTTGTATTTTACTGTGTAATGTCACCTTGGCATGTATATTTTACATTGTAATGTTTTTATGAAGAGTGTTAATAAAATTTGAAATTAAATTTGAATATTTGAAAATTTGAAATAATGGTGAAGACAATGCATGTATGTAAATGCTTTTAAATGTTGATATTCAGATGTTTGTATTATATGAATCTTGGATCAATTGTTATGAATTGTTATGAATTTAAAAGCTCCACAATAATATATTGAACAAAATATTAACTACTATAAAGGACAACGGAACGGGCAATTTTGATGTATTTTGTGATATAGGGGGAAATACAATTGCAGGGGGGACAATCCCCCCTAACATTCTGGTTACAAACCAACGCCCGGACCTTGTTATTATATGGGACGACCCTAAATCAATTCTTGTTATTGAACGGACCGTCCCATTCGAAAATAATATATCAGACACACACAATAGAAAATTGGAAAGATATGCCACACTCATCCAAGATCTCACTGAATCGGGGTACAATACCTCTTATGAAGCAATTGAGATAAAGCGCACACTCAGAAAATGTGGCTGCAACGCAAGACCAAAAGATGTCTTTCATGAATTAAGTAAATCCTAACTTTTGTCATCTTTCATTATATTTTATAGTCGCCACGAACGAGTGTGGTCAGAAGCACCATACATGGAAGTTTGTGGTAACCATATAAGGTTCTCTCTTTTAAGTAAGGTAATATCTAGGTTAAAATGTTGTTAATGTTATAAATGTTAATTAGTGAAAGGATAATATAATTGCACTTTCGGACACTGTGTCGAACATTGCTCTATTTTGAATAATTACTTATAAATGATATAATGAGTCGAATTAAACATGTGATACACACATTTGAATGGATATTTTTATATGCGATAAATAATGCAATTTGATTATATTCTGGTAAGGCCGTTGCAGCATAAATGTTTTATTATTGTGGTAAAATGATATTGATTAGTTGTAATAAAGAAAATAAAAGACAGGAGGATTGCATAGACATAATGCACATGAGCTATAGAATGTTAAGGAATTGTAAAGAAAATTATATAAAAAGGTGAAATTAATTTTTGTTATTTATTTTTTATTTGTGATAGTTATAATGATATGATTTAAATTCAAATAACTAATGTTTGATAAGAATAACTTTTGATTCTTTGTTTATTTAATATTGCTATAATAATCTAGGAGCGTTTGATGATAGTCTTGAAGAAATATAGAAAAGTAAGAAGTATAATTAAATCAATGTATGAAATAATGCTTAATCTCCCTTGTATTAAACTTAGTTTATTAACGTTTGATGATACAAGAAGTTTGTACATAATTACCATCGATTGATCTATTTGTATAATGATGTAAGTTATATCATTTTGTATTATATGCATTTGTCTGTATTACCTGCCACTGTCTTGAACGACAGTGGACCTGGTGTGAATGTTAACTTTTCTTGAATAAAGAAATGATTAAAAAAAAAAAATTTAACAAAAATTGTGAACCAAAGACCATTTTCCATTTGAGTTGGATCAATACATTTTGAAATAGAATTGAAGCACCTACCTGTTACTGGACCAGAGACTGCCTGGACATCGGGCTGGGATTCGTAGGATGCGGAGAAACCGGAAGACGGAGTGCGGTCATCGCTCCTGAATGTCACCGTGACCCTATTGGTATCCGATGTCCAGCTGAAGGGGTACTGGTAGCGGCCGCAGAACTTCTCATTACGATAACTCCCCAAATCCTCCACCTAACACAAGTATAACAAAATTATTTACATAACTGATAGGGCAAAAAGCACCCAACATTTGGGCAAAAGGATGACATATTCTTGCAAAATCATATCATATTCGGGCAAACTCATATCACATTCAGGCAAATGCAGGTTATATTCCGGCAAAAGCGAGTTATATTAAATCAAAATCTTGATCATGGGGGATTAAGATACTCTGGCAAAAGACCTCACCCCACCTAAAGAAAAAGTCAGTTTGCCCATGAAGAATTTTAATAAAAACTTTACAGCATTACAGCGATGCAATGTATTTTCCATTTATGGTCACTTGATCTTAATTTAAAACTATAAAGTTAGAGCAAAATGATGTAATTCAATCTTGTGTTGCAACTTTCAACTCACTTGGACAAAGTCATACGGGCAGCCCGTGTATCCCTCCGTGTTGAAGTCGTCGAACGTGATGACAATGTGGTAGTACGGGTCCACGGTGATGGTCGTGATGCAGAAAGCGTTGTCGGGGTAGTTGCCAGGGTAACCAGGACTGGAGAAAGAGCCGGCAGGGGCAGTAAGCTCTTCATTGCAATCTGGGGGGGGGGGATACAGAAATATGGTGGCAAAGTCAAGATTGACACGTTAGACATGGATTTGGAAGGTTTATAAAGCCATTTAGGAAATACATGTAGGGAATGATTATGATATGATTATCATGAATATATTCCTGTATGCGCGGTTAGAAATTTAATATAAAAAGGTTCAGCATACTATATTGCGTAGTAATTTGAAATGACAGAATACAGACTACTATACGTACATCTGAAAAGAAAAAGAAATGTGGACATAATAATTATATAGTGTGGGTTACATTTTTTCCCATCTAAATGATTACTGAGGACTTTGGGATACACACTGCACTCAAACCAGCACAAAAAGCACACATTTTCACTCCCTGGGGAGCATTCAAAGCAGGCAACATTAAAATCCTTCTGGATACCAATTTATGTACTCATCATGTACAAAATGAATAAGTTGTCCTTTCAAATGTATGATATCTTGGGACAGCTTTCACAATTAAGTCGTCCTGTTTATTTTTATAAATAACGGTAAGTAAGTTGATTAAATGAAGATTTAGATGAGAAAGTTACCAGGTTTAAAATTAACACGGTCTGCATAAATTTGCTATTCAGTACAGATATAACTAATCACTAACTTTTTAAAATTTTGCTGTAAGCTTCATGTGCTATATACTCAATCACAAATAAGAAATAATGAAATAATAGCTTGCATTTATAAAGTGCTTAATACAAGATTTATAAGTGCAAAATATTATTACCCATGGTCATCAGGTACAATTCAAACCCACACAACAAAAATTGCATACTTTCTCAACTCCCTGGAGAGCATACTAGCTAGCCATATGCTGCCAATGGCGCGAAGGCTAATTAACACCCTACCATGGTACCCATTTATGCACCTGGGTAGAGAGCAGCAATTATGATCGTGATTATGATAGTGTAAGATTAGTATTTATGATGTTCAAACGTTTGTATTATTCACTTTCTATCTTGTTGATTTGTTGTTACCATTTTGTAAGCAATTGGTACGGAAGGCTTTTGGCCACAGTTATTCAGTTAACTTTTTCCAAGCCCTGGCATTCCAGTGGTTGCAATTTCCTTACTTTGTACGCTTTTCATGTGTATTTGATTTGCTGCATAAATAATAATAATAATAATAATTATGGATTAAATTGACTTGCCTTCAAAGTTCTGTCCCGTCGATATCTGCTGGAAGTCGAGGATGAATCCCTTGAAGAAGGAGATGAAGTCGCTGATGAAGATGATCGAGACCTGATTGAACTCTATCTCCCGCTCAAACGGGTTCTTGCTCCCGCAAAGCTTCTCGGCCGTCACGTGGTTCACTGTTGTAGGGTCTATGATCTGGTTGAAAGAAAATGGATTGGATTTATAGGTCAGAAATGGGAGTAAGAATATCACAAGACTTGATTTTGCTTCCTCAAAGCATCTCGGTCGTCACCTTCTTGAGAAGGGAGCAGAATAAAATGCTATGAAAGCCAGAATTAAAGATTTTGTAAACAACCGACTAAAGAATAACAATTTTATCTACGAGAAACATAATAGTATCTATTATTTGATGAATTACTTCAAATATAAGTAAACTGGACAGGAAATATATAATATGAATGAATATGAGCAAAGAAAATGGGGCTTATCTGGGATTGCTAGACCGGTTGCTCTTACCGACTGAGCTTGATAGCTCCCGTGACCGTGTTCGTCCCTGAAACCCTTCTGACCATCACGGGCATTGAAAAGGGTTTCGAGGACGAACACCATCACAGGAGCTATCTAGCTCATTACAGGATTTACAGGATTGCCTGTAACAATAATGATCCAGATCGCAATGGTCGTTTATGTGTACTTGTATCGTTCTGGAAAACATGGCTGACAAGTTAAAAGCACAAGATTGACTCATGCGTCATTATTCTGGAGTTGTACTCTTACGATAACAACTAAACAGGTTCTACGTCTCATAGAGAGTAGGGTGCTAATCTGGTTGGTTAGTACATCACTTCTTGCATAATTATCACACACTATACAGAATAATCAGTAAGTTGATTGGTCACAAACAGTGCATAATCCTAGAGTCTGAAGCAGTGGTGTATTGTGGTCTGGCTGATTGGGGGGCACGCCATATGTTTTCTTTGTTTTTTCTAAATTAAGGCCACCCCCCCCCCCTGCCACCCAATAGCTACGCCACTGGTCTGTAGCATTATCACATACCTGCAGATAGTCGTATGTGCAATCAGAGCTGCCTGGAGGGGGAGGTTCCAGTTCAAACTCCCGGAACGAGAGTCTAATGCCGAATCCCGGGGCTACCGTGATGTTGTACTCGCAGCGCAGCTGGTTCGCATAGTTGCGGGGGAAGCGTGGGGAGTGGATCGTCCCGTAGCTTGAGGTGATGTTATAAACGCAAGCTAAAATAAAGAAAGAATAAAGAGACAATGTGCTTCGCTGAGTCAGAGGTTAACTATAAAGGTATCTAGGTATGGTACTTGAAACTGAGGTTCATTTACATTTTTTTCGCTATTATTAATAAGAAATTATTTGTCAACTTGCTCAGATCATCCACATTATGAGTAGCCATGTGAATAGATTTCATGGGTATTGTCGGAGATGAATGTCACCAAAAATATAGTATATTTGTAATATAATACTTCTATGTTGATGTGTATTACTTGTCAGTTCACACCCAGAGGTACGTGAGATCTGATCTGAAAGCTTGACTTTCTTGACTTGCAAAAACACCCAATGACCAGTCTCTCCAAGCACTTCAGGCACCATCCCGTGGGGGAGTAGGACGACCAGAGTCTGGTGAAGTACCACACTCTCAACTCGCTCGACAAGTACGGACGAACTATACATCGCGATATGGGCGTATTATTCGGCTGCCCAGTGGTCAGGCGACACTGACCAACAACCGAGCTCGAGCCATGGTGTACTCCAGCAGGGCCAACAGGGGACTACTCCACCGCAGACACCCGATGAGCAGTTTCTCCACGCACTTCAGGCGCCATCCCGTGGGGGAGTTGGACGACCAGAGTCTGGTTGAAGTACCACATTCTCAACTCGCTCGCCAAAACGGCAACCCCCAAACTCTTGAGCCATCTGGGAACATCAGTCTCTCGGGTCACGATTTGGACTTCAGACAGTGTCACAGTAGACTTGAGCCCAGACTAGTTTGTTTAGTTTATGTGGGCAAGTACCCAGCACGTGCAGAGTGGACGATGGTTTGTAATTGTATTATTCCGTGTATCGCTCCAGTAGGTAGCGCTTGTTCAACTTGTGCGTGTTTTATTGATTGCCCGCCATAGCAGCGAGTTCGGTTATTAGTTGTGGGGGATAGCGCGATTGCGTGTCACACTGTGATTGGTGCGCACGATCGGACACGGGGCTGTGATTTGCGTATGAATTAGCGCCGCGCCTAGTAACGGGACGCTGGGGTCGTTACCGCGTTTTAGGCTGTAATAGCAGATTTTGCAGACGACCGTGGAATTTAGAGACGGATTCCTCCGGGATGGCAAGCATCGGTTTTCAGCTTCTCAC
This sequence comes from Echinarachnius parma, assembly GCA_037951105.1. NCBI lineage: Eukaryota > Metazoa > Echinodermata > Echinoidea > Clypeasteroida > Echinarachniidae > Echinarachnius > Echinarachnius parma. Next base: position 33,211 of record JBAMJV010003096.1, read on the forward strand.
AGGCTTCGCAAACCACAGATAGCTCCGCACACGCTCAGGCGGAATTTGGGCTCCAGTCAGCAGACACTGAGACACTGGCTGGACGACGACAGTCGAGGGCAACAGCGTCACCGCGGGAAGCGACAACGACGACGGCAGGTCTTCGCACGAGACGACCACGTGGGTCTTCGCGAGTACGACATCGCGCGCTACGGACGGGCACCGAAGTCGAACTGGGTTCGACAAGCGATAGCGTGGGACACTTCCGCGGGTAACCGGTATCGCGATAATACACTGGCTAATAACCTGAACACTTGAACATTATTAATACCAGCAGCTAGCTGAATATTTGTTTACTTTCGCTTTGACCAGTAATTATTGTACTTAATTGTAATTAAAATTCTCAACTTATTTGTTAATACTTGTGTACATTGCGCTTGATTTATTTGTACTGTGGTATGCCGCAAACCTTTTGACAGACAGCATCAACAAGACGACGACATAAATAGAGTCATCACGTATATAACAGAGGGGTACCATCTAACTTTGAGAGACTCTTTCTGTGGGACTACAATCGCCTTACCATCTCCGACGGTATCCTGTACCGAAGAACGCAAGATAACCTTGGCAGATGTACACTTCAAGCAATGGTACCCGAGTCACTGGTCCCCACGATTCATTATCGGTAGCCATATAGAATGAACAGGCATTAATAGAGACAAATAACACAAACTTGAAGGGTGGAAACTTTAAACTAACTATCTATGGAAGCTGTCTGCTTGCTATTGGCCGTAAGTTGGGCCGCACATGCGTATTGTGCGAGGGTTATGTATATCCCGGGGTTTGTAGACATGTGACTTGACGGCAGTGTGCAGCGTAGGGAAGCGGCGTTGGCTGGCATAGAAAACGCGTACACGTCACAAGCAGTTTGGTTTGGTCCACAGTGGTTCACGCACGTCTCCGACTCCGCCAACTCACGAGCCGCCTCCCAGTCACCACGCCCGGAGTTCCGGGTAACCTTGAGCTACGAGTCCCGTTGCACCTTACCAGGCCTGGTTCGGCGGCGCTGTACTTATACTGTGCCGAGTCTACTCTGAGAAGACAGATGTAACCGCAGGTTGGTAACTGTAGTGTTGGATTCTACTTTATATCTATTAAATCAAAGTTCATATAGCATTTTCTTTTCTGCTCAACCTAAATAATTTTCTATCACACACTAAAAATCAATCTGAAAAAATCGAAGGACAATAAAAATCATGAAATATATGTTTTGTTAAACTTACTTGGATCATTTGATCTATCTTCCACATTATAGGTAGCCATAAAGCCCGAGTATGGGTTGGCGTTGTCGGACACGAACGTGACGAAAACGAGGTTGGTATCAGATCTCCACTGGAAGGCGTTCGGTTTGTTTCCGCAAAACCTTTCAAGCCTCCCTGTGACTACATCTCGAACCTAATGAAATAGTAAAGATAATAATTAACAGTACAAATGGTGATAACTTTAGCCTAGTACAATTAGAAATAGTATTCCAAAAGCATAACTCATCTACGAAAACAGGTTATCTTTCCTTGTCAGTTGTCTTAGACACTCTTCGTGCTTTGTAAAGAGATCCTGATATATCCATGGCACAAGAAAGCTGGCCGAAAAGGGAAAATAATCGCCCAATCTTCATGCTTTGTTGAGAGTCCGGTGCTATAGCAACCCCAAGGGGCATTCAGTTTGAGATCTCTGCTTTGTATAAAAAAAACGGTGGCGCATTCTATTTGTGTGCTTTGACGAGAGTTCAGCGTGAACTATAGAAAAAACCGGAGAGTCAAGGACGGAATGTGCGCTATACAGGGTGGCCCAGAAAGGATGCAACACCTACGATCGTTAATTTCATCAACACCATCGACCAAATGTCATTGTCTTTTGATATCATGAGCATTGATTTTGGGTAAGGCGTTTGGATCCTAGGGCCATTTTTCTGAGGCAATTTTGCTACTTTTTCGTCTCCAGCGATCCTCTGAACAATGAGACATTCTCGCCCCACGGCCTGCCATAGAATTAGCTGTACAGAAGAACCGCATGACTGCTCTCCCTTTGTAAGGAAGACAATGTGAGCCATTCTTATGTACAGCTAATTCTACGACAATTCTACGAGAATGTCTCTCAGTGTTCCGAGGATACCTGGAGACAAAAAAGTAGCAAATTTAGGAAACGACATTGCCTCAGAAAAATGGCCCTAGGATCCAAACGCCTTACCCAAAATCAATGCTCATGGTATCATTTTGTTGGAAAAAGAATGTTCTACCCAATCAAACAAAAAACAATGACATTTGGTTGATGGTGTTGATGAAATTAACGATCGTAGGTGTTGCATCCTTTCTGGGCCACCCTGTATATTGTAGCCACAGTTATTATTAATACATAGCAAATGTGAAACACACCTCAAGGTAGTCCTTGCTGCATGAGACGTCATTCTCGATGTTCATGAAGCTGAAGTCGATGACGATACGGTTGGTTGGCTCGACCTGGATGACGTCGCGGCAGTAAGCGCCGTTGGGGTAGTGGCCGGGATAGTTTGGCGACTGGAGGGTTCCGCTCTCCTGCGTGAAGAGATTCCCGCAATCTGGAAAAAACAATGAAAGGAAAGAACTGTAGGGATATTGCAATTATAAACGAAACAAAAATTTACTGATTTAAAGAAAGATAAATTGTCACATCGTAACAGCAAGCGATGTTGGGGTAGTGTCCAGAATAGTTTGGCGATTTGAAGCGTTCTCCTCTCTTCACGCACCGCAATCCGAAAGAAAGAAATGCATTTACAGTAGGGATCGAGTTCCCGCTTTCTTGAGTGTAGAGACTTCAGCTATCTAAACTAATGAATAAGCAGTCCCCAAGACTTCAAAAGCCGCGTACATAGTTTCCTCCTATCCAAATTGTTTTTGTTAAAATGTTGGGTCTAATTTATTTTATGTTTTTTGGTTCTTTTATTTGATTTGAGCTGCAGTGAGCTACTTGATTGGCCTTCCGGAGCTTCAAAGGCTCTGGTGGGCTTTAAAAAGTTAAAATCAGTAAACACATGGCAAAAATGCTAAATTTTCATGGTATTCCTGGACTTACCAGAAACGGCTGGTCTTGGTTCAAATGCATAGAGGGCGTCAAATCCACGCTTTTCTACATCGTCATCGCTCTCGAACCGGACAAGGGCTTCGTTGCCAAGGGTTGCAACTCCAAACGGCTGCTGGTCGCCACAGTATTTCGTTTCAGTGTCCTCCAGAACATCTTCCACCTGTTTGTAAATAAAATGACAACTGTTACAGTGAATGACATCTTTACAAAATTTGCTCATAACAATTGTCATTGCTGTTATCGTTACAGTCCTCATCGTCATTGTCGTTGGCATCATTATTGCAATCATTGATTATTAAAGATGAAGACCAGTTTTGGAAACGCCCCCCCTACCAAAAAATGAAATGGAAGCTCTTATTACCAATCATGTGAAAGAATATGTTTTTACTAATACGGGATGATACAAATTTTGGCTGGAAACCGCCTACTAATTGATATATTTGGTAAATTATCATATCGATCCGGCCCGGCTGGATAACTCGCCGATGGTCGTATGGTCGATACAGCCACGTGCGATGCGTGTAAATCCTATGGCAAATGCGCACATGGTAATTCGCCCAAGCAAATCGCTCGAACGAGCGTACGAATGTGGCCAGCGTAGACGGGGCCAAGCCGACGGTGAATTTAGGCTCAATGTCAGCGGCTTTCATAAACATTTTTACTGATTTTTCTGCATATGACGATGGTACAGTTCAGATTTTTCCACACACGCTCCTTTTTATGTTATTTCAATAATACTAATCAATTAGTTTGACAAATAAAGCTATTTCCCATTACTGGTCTTTCCCTTTAAGGTACGATCATCATTACCACTACCATCTTCATAATCATCACTGTCATAGCAAAGACAGTTACCAACTTACTGCAACAGAATCGTAAAGGCACTGTGCAAGGCACAGAGACTGTCTCTTGTACGTATAAGTACATGTATATCATCACAACCATTGGCATAATCATATCTACAATTATTACCACTGTTATTCCATCACATCATCATTGTCATCGTCTTTATTATCATAGATATTAATGCCATCATTCACATCCTCGTCGGCACTATCATCTATCGTTCTCATCCTTCTCCTCCATCATTATCATCACCATCACCATCACCATCACCATCACCATCACCACCATCACCATCACCATCACCATGACCACCATCACCATCATCAACATGCAAATATAAGTCCAGATTTGACAACTTCTCTCAAATATTAATGGCAACAGACTTACCGTGACAGAATCATAAATGCACTCTGGTGTCTGCGCCGGGTTCTGAGCCTGCCTCTTGTACATGTGGGTATAGTGCTCCTCCAAGTCCTGAACGTTGGGATCTACGCTGCGCTTTTTCCTTCGCTGCTGTTGCTGTACAGCACCTGTAAATTGGTTAACAAAAGTTTGCATGAGAACAGAAACAAAGTCGATGGTGAACTAACTCATTCCTTAAAGGGATCTAGTAACTTTGTTGACATGTGCAAAAAGTGATGAATGGTTGATGCAATGTATATTGTTGTTTAATATCTCATATGTCCACAGGGTATTGTGTGAAAAATTTAAGTCAAATGGATATTGCATGGCCAAGTAATGAGCGAAAATGCAAAGTGATATTCACTAACTCACTGCACTCACTTTGTACACGATAAGAAAAACTCCCAGTTTTTCTTATCTGAATCCTTCGATCGTACATATCTTTGTAACGAAAGGGAAATTTGAAAAACCGAAACCTGTCCCATGATTTTATTGATAATACAAATACAACAAGGTATGAGGGAACCGATAGAATTAAAATTTTATTTTGAGGATTTGGACAATGTTACTTTAAAGGGATCTAGTAGCATTGTCAAAATCCCCAGAACTTATCTAGAACTCTAGCGGTTCTTACATACATGTACCTCATTGTAATTAAATTGCATTAGTTATAAACATTAAGAAAAAAAGAATGTGTTTACACTACAAAATGACCTAATTTTGTTCAGTTTTCATAAAATGTTAACTATTTTTTAAAAAGAAGTTTGCCTGAAATTCTCACTTTCGATTGAGAAATCTTTGAAGACGACGATGACGAGATGTTCTGGTGGGGCATGGAAGAGGAACTCCTTCCTGGTGTTGGACTCATAGATGTGGGGGTAGTTTTCAGAGGTGAATGTACCGCCAGCTTGATCCAGGAACACGGTGGAATCTGTAAGAAAGAATATGGATACGAAGCGAGAAATGATTATCAAAAGGATGAACAGTATGAAAAATGCAACATTAATAAAGGGAGCTTGTTGAATTAAAAATAATTAAAATCATGTTATAGCCAAATGCTTACGTCACACCCCTTTTTTGCTTGCCAAATAAAGTTAAGGGTGATATTTGGGCAAGACATCTTGGTCCCCCCCGCCCCCCCCCCCCAAAAAAAAATTAAAATTAAAATTTAAAAAATAAGAGAGCGAGGGGGACAGGAGAATCGGGGAGGGGAAAAGAGGATATACAAGAGAGAAGAGAGAACAATGAACTAGGGGAGATAGGAGTGGGGTGGAGGGGAACAAACTGGGAGTGGGAAATGTGGTAGGAGAGAGGATTGGGGGGGGGGGGGGAGAAGGAGGGGCTGGGAGAGAGAACCAGGAAAAAAAGGGAGAGGGGTGATGTTACTTACCCTCTGGCCTAACCCTGTCTCTGCTCCTGTACTCTGCCTCGACCTGGTGAAGAGCAAAGGTAGGTCCATGGAAGAACTGGACAACCACCTGCAAAAAGAAATTTAAATCAAAAAAGTTTTAGCTTCATAACTTACAATTTTTCATACGCATGTATTGTCTGTCAGTAATAAAACGATGGCTCACTCAGCATTTTTTTAAACAATTGTAGGGTCGTTATTTTGACATAGTTATTTAGTTCTGTTCATCTATTATACTCATTCCCTATTTGTCACCATCACCCCATTTCATCTACATCATCCTATTCAGTTGATCACTCAGTTATTTCAGTCATCCATTCATGTCTGCTGCTATATGTCAACACATTTGTTATATAACATCCCTCATAGCGAAAGGGATTGGTATACTTTATAAAACTAAATATTTACTTTTACAACATTCTCTGGTTATGTTGTATAATACTCTTATTTTACCGTATATTAATTATTGCAATATTCTTTGGGGAAATTGTATTAAAACAAATCTTGATAAAATTGTTCTTTTACAAAAGAAAGCAGTTAGAATTTGTACTAAATCTATATATTTAGCGCATACAGAAACAAAAAATTAAATTGTTTAATGTAAATAAGCACAATTGTGTTATTCATGATTTGTATTATATGATAAATAATTGTTTTGTATTTATGTTGTGTTTTGATGAATGTTGCAAAATAAATTAAAATGAAAAAAAAAAAAATCTATTCTATTGTTTCCCATCTGGCATTCTCTTTAGTCTCTCTCTCTCCCTCGTCTCTATCTGTCTTCCTCCGCATACCTATTCGATTGTGTTTGGTCACCTTCCCTCATCGTCATCACATGATCACTCTCATGCCACATCATCTCATCCCTTATTGGTTCTTTTGTAGAATAAGGTTATTCCATTGTAGTTAGGTCTATTTGTAATTGGTTGTTATAGTTTCTCCCTTGGTTCATTTGCATATTATTATCTATTGATCTGTGTTTTCTTGTTTGCCAGATTGGCTTTAATAAATCAGTGCATTACCAGACTTATTCGTATCAACATGCCTCCTCTGTTCTCCCTTGTGTTCCCTTCCAGTCCGCTCTGGAAGGTGGCAATCGGGGCCCACCCGAAGAAGGTGGCAGGCCTTCACGACCAGGAACTCTACAACCTGGACTGCTTACTGGTCGACCCCCGGGTAGTGGGAATTAGCGAGCTGGGGCTCGACTTCACATCTCCCAGGGACCAGTGGCAGCGTCAGGTGGAGTTTTTCCGGCGTATGCTGCGGCGCGGAACCCTGGGCAAGGTCCTGGTGCTTCACCCAAGAGAGACAAATCCCTGTGGAGTGAGTGTGTATGCGCTTGGCCGCAGATTGTTGCAAGAGGATGCACCTGCACAACTTTGCGGGCACTACAGTGGAGTTGAGAGAGTGGTGCCAGGCCTTCCCAGGGGTTTTCTTTGGTGTTTCGGGGCTGGTCAAGTCCCACAGCCGGCAACAGCGAGAAGCCCTCCGAGCCATCCCGCCGAGCTGGCTCCTTCTAGAGACAGATGCCCACATCTCAAGATCCATCCTGAGGCCCCGTTCAGCACCCCGATGAACATTGGGGATGTGACGGCAGGAGTCCCCGGATGATATTTTGGCCCCTACGACCAGGAATGGGAAGTATCTGTATAGAATCCCATAAGATGCTCCCTGGAGCCCCGGTCGAGTGGCGGTAACTTTGTTCAAGTTCCTTAGTCAGTATGTGCCCCTGACTCTCATAAAATGGGGGAATATGTGGTAGGAAAACACGGGTCCACCTTAAAGAGGAATATTATATACATTATATATGTATGGCAGCCAATCGCGGGCGCCGATTGGTATTGATGATTTCTTTATTTTATTACTTTATTTCTGTATACAGGTTGGGGACATACACACGACGCCCAAGGGCAAACGAGTCAGACGAGTCCCGAGTCGGCGATGGCTCCACGTCGATCGAACTGACCCTGTGGGATCGGTTCACTGACGAGTTATCTGTACGGCAAAAAGACTAGTCAACGCACAGGTTCAAGCATCTGACTAGGCTGATGAAGTCCTTCTCCATCGCTAGACCCTCGTTCAGAAGGTTAGGTCCGGCATGGAGCCTTCCAAGGGTTTTGCGTGGCCTCGCCAAGCCTCCTTTTGAGCCTATGCACGAATCCTCTTTGTATAATCTGACGCTCAAGACAGTCTTCCTACTTGCGGTAGCTTCTGGGAGGAGGCAGAGTTTCCTCCGAGCTCTGTCAGTGGCCAGGGGTCATATCAGATGGGAGGTGAAAGGGGTTCGGCTTATTCCCCACGCTCAGTTCGTCGCTGGTTCTGTGGGAGAGTTTTTCTTCCGTCCCTCAAGGCCTTTTCCTCTATTCCGCAGGATAGGGCATGGTGCCCGGTACGAGCCCTTAAGTGGTACTCGGAAAGAACAAGGGCATTGCGCTCTTGAACAGTTCTGAGAGGTATACCATGCGTGGTTAACTTCATCGATGACATCTTGATTCATACAAAGTCTTGGACAGCATCTGGAAGTGATGAAGGAAGTCCAACATTGGCCGAGACAAGTAACTTGAAGGCAAAGCCAAAACAAAATACTATGTGGGGTTCGAGACCATAAGACTTCCTAGGCCATCAAGTGGACCAATCACCACTCAAAACCAGCTTGCCCAATCAGCACAGCCGGTGGTAACGGAAGAGCAGCAGAAGGGTAACAGATGCACCCCAAAATGGTTACGACATATTTTGTTGTTTGGTTGGCAAGACAAAAGGTTAATTTCTACATTGTAACAATTACTGGTCAACATTTATAAATCAATTATAGCTGAAACTGACCAGATATAAATGACATGAGCAAAGCAAAATGGGCTTCTTCCGGGAATCAAACCCACGTCGTCTGGACTGCTAGCCCGGTGCTCTATATAACTATTGAGATTAAAAAACTCTTGCACATTTATAAATCAATTATAGCTGAAACTGACCAGATATAAACGACATGAGCAAAGCAAAATGGGCTTCTTCCGGGAATCAAACCCACGACGTCTGGACTGCTAGCCCGGTGCTCTATATAACTATTGAGCCAAAAAGCTCTTGCATGGCACCGATAAGTCCATTTAAGTACAAATGTATCTCTTCCCTCTAATTATCCTTTCTTGTAACAGTCTAAACGAACAGACTTCATATTGTTTGCCTAATGCATTCCTTTTTTAAGGTGTTGTTCGATAGCAACGGCTGCATCAGACACTACGAGAATGTTGTGGAGATTCTGCGTGAATTCTTCACCATGAGGATGGAGCAGTATCACAAGCTCCTTATTGGCCATTCTTAACCCTTTCCCTGGGACATTCTGAAATCCCTCTCATTCTCACTTCTAGTAACTGTCTAAACAAACAGACAAAGTGTCGTAATATAAGTATTGTTTACCTAATCTACATGTACTTTTAAAATTTTGTTTTAAATTTCCCACTTTAGGTGCTGTTTGACAGCAACGGCTGCATCAGACGCTACAAGAACGTGGAGGAGATTCTCGTGAATTCTTCACCATGAGGATGGAGCTGTATCACAAGCTCTTCTTTTGAAGTCTCCGTTCAAGCCATTCTTATTCCTCTTTTAAACCTTTTTAATGTTTTTGCTTGTCAGACGTTGCATATAAACCAGACACGAACCCAAGGATTTCATTATTTAGAATGAGCAAACAAAACTTACTTCATTGGCATCTGAGGTCCATGCGAAGGGAATCCTGATCCTCTGACAGTACATATCATTTCTTCTTGTGGTAGTATCAAGGATCTGCAGGGGATGAATAATAGAAAATCACAACTATGGCATGCCATACCTGCCAACATTTGAAAATGAAAAATCTTACTCTCATGTGAGCGAAGCGCACATCACAAGCGCTATCTTAGCCTTATTTTTGCTATACATTGCCAGGGGTGCACCTTTGACGTTTTGTTACAACAATAACCAGACCCGTAGCCAGGACTTATCCATGGGGTGGGGGGGGGGGGGTGCATAATTCATTAAAAACTGGACCAAGACCGAGGGGGGGGGGGGGATGCATATGCACCCAACGCACCGCACCCCCCTGGCTACGGGCCTGATAACACATTACCTGGGTTAATAGCAGCAAAGGTGGATAAGGTGCTTGTTAATTGTCTTAAGTTAGTAATTTAGAGAAATAAATGTTCTTGAATTTTGACCAAGATTAAGAGGTTCAAGTCGATATACATGTAGCACCATTTATAATTAGAGTACCAGGTTTATCAGCACATTTTCTTGGATATTATTGTACTGTTTTGCATACATATTCTACATAAACCCCAGCACAAGTATTTTTGTGATAAGTCCTTAATGGGTAAATGATTTATTAAGTGATAATAAATTGGAATGAAATCAAGATGCTTGCCTTGATATCGCTGTTACAATCTCCCCACAGCATCCTAAGAATATAAAGTGATACATATGTGTAATGTGATGACTAGTTAAAAAAATGTTTCTCAAGATGCTTACGTTGATATAGCTGTTACAATCTCCCTGTGGCATCCGCAGGTTGCGGAACACGAGCGAGATGCGTCTGTTCTCGTCGGGATCCGTGCGCACGATCACGTAGCAGTTCTGCAGACCAGTGTTGAGCGACTGGGTCGGCCATGCGAAGCCGCCACCGAAATGCCCATCCATGAACTGCTGGCACGCTGCACATGAAGGAATACAAATTGAATTCATTCAAGTTCCCTCTTGACTGCCACTTTTAATTTCAAGAATCCATTTATAACTAATTCTTCGACTACTTTTAGTACATGGATAGCTTAATCCCCCTATCATCAGTGATTCTACAATGAATAGACAGGCATTTCAATTGGTAAGATTTTGGGAGCATCTATACAACTCATTTAAAATGTATCTATTGTGTGCGTTTCAAGACGATTCGATAGATATAATTTAGATAATTAAATATGAAAATATATGTTTATCTGCACATCATCTCAGATTTAGGAGAGGTAGGAGAGCGCCAGTTCATTGTTTTTCAGGGTCAAAGAAGGGGTAATGAAAACCAATCACCTTAAAGGACCTAAAGAATACAACGTACTTTGGCACTTATTCCATAGTTGATGACTTGTAAAATAGGTCTGCCGAAAAAAAATCCATGAAAATAAACACAGTAGTGATTTAAGACTAATTTTCTGATGCCAAATCTCATTTAGCAGCCAATTTACGCCCCACCCCTATTTAGGGTCCAGAATCGGCAGCGTGATTGACAATTCATTGGCTTACGTCATGACGCGTCATCTACAGAATTTAGTTCATAAGTCCGTTCTTTAGACGACGTCACATTTTTGCGATTTAAAAGGGCGTTCCCAGGACAATTAGATATTTACTTATTACCCCAAAATTGATTGATTTCATGAGAAATGACTGCCAATTTCTTTTTCTTCAGGAATAATTACGTATAGAGAGCTGAATTGTGAAAATTAGGCCATCTAGACGCTGTAGTCCCTTTAATGAATGGGTGCGGTGGGAGTAGGGGTGGAGGGGTGGTGTGTGTAATGACTTACATGCTGGTTTGGGTGCCTGTAGGGGTGTATAGCTTCCTTGGAAGAGGATGTACAATGTAGGTGCGGTACGGCAGAGGGGCGTGGTAGGAGAGCGTCAGTTCATCGTTATTCAGGGTCAAAGAAGGGGTAATGAAAACCAATCACCTTAATGAATAGGTACAGTGGGGGGGGGGGGGGGGGGGGGTAGTTTAATGACTTACATGCTGGTTTGGGAGCCTGTAGGGGCGTATAGCTTCCTTGAAAGAGGATGTAGGTCCGGTAAGGAAGAGGGGCGTGGTAGGAGAGCGCCAGTTCATTGGTATCGGAGGTCCAGGAGAATGGAAAGAGGAATCCAGACACCTCAATGAAGTTACTCGGCACCGTCGTTCTTGGGTCAATCTGCGAGGCAAATAAAAAAAGAAAATAGGAATGAGTTCACTCCAGTAAGGGACTGGGGTGAATTAAAATCCAGACAATATTGACTTAATAAAATTACTGCATCATTCTAATTTGGTCAATAGGCCGCTTCTGTAATGTATGCAAATAATATGCGTATGCAAAAGACTCCCCGTTGGCAAGCTTAACAATAGTAACTAGGTCCGGCAAGCTAAGTTTGCCGGAGCTTGCCAACGGGGAGTCTTGACGTCGTACGCATATTATTTGCATACATTACAGAAGCGGTCTATTGCAAGACAAATATAACAAAGGATAAGTTCTCTCCGCTCAAGAGCAAGTTGAAATAATCATTAAATATAAGGTAAAAGTTATAATAATTATATTTGACGATGCATATTTGTTTGTTCATTCTTTAACCTTTTTGTGACAAAACATCATTATTACTACATTTTACAACACTAAAAACAAGATGTTGCAAGAACGAAAACAGGATGAACCGATCGATGTACACTTGTATGGACGGACGGCTACTTCATTGGTAGAGGCATACAAAGATTATCGTAAGTCCTACAACACTTCAAAAGTTTACTTTGTCTTAATTGTCTGAAGTCCCTACCTGCAATTCTGGGGGGTTTTCTATCTGGAAGATGAAGGATGAAAAGGAGACAGTGACGCGCTCCGGAGGCGCTGCGTGGATGATGTACTCGCAGCCGTAGAAGCGGTAATCCTGCAGCGAGTCCGGGTATTCGGGGTTGGTGATGTTGCCAGTTGGATTGACCGTAACGTCGGAGCAATCTGCAGAACAATAATTGAAAACGTTTCAATTTGGGCATAAATTTGATACACTGTATAATGTGAAAATATTGTGTAATGTACTCGCAGCCGTAGAAACGGTAATCCTGCAGTGATTATTCGGGGTTGGTGATCTTGCCGATTGGATTAACCATAACATCAGAGCAATCTGCAGGACAACAAAAAATGTCACAAACATTTTCATTTTGACATAATATATGCGATACAAAGTGAATTAAACCTAATAAGGGAACAGTAAAATAAACAATTGAAAATGTTTTAATTTGTGCACAAATGGGAGACATATCAGTGTAAAATGTGAAGAGATTAATAAATGGTAAGGCACTCCTGTAATCCTGCCTTCCAAGTCCAGGTATTCATGGTTGCATAGTGATGTTGCCCATCAGAGTGACCGGACAACAAAGAATTAACAAATATTTAAATTTGGAAATAGAGTATAGTCTCCTCAGTGTGTATTTGCAAGTTTCATACTTTTAGGGGTACTAACAGACAAAGTAATCAACTTAATTTTGTGAATTGGGTTTGGATTTTGGATTACCTTCCAAATTCCTGCGTTCTGCGCTGACTGCCGTCACCCATCCATTGTAAGTCACGATACTGTCCGTTCTGAACCTCATGATGGCAGCATTCGCAGTGGTCGTCCACACAATCTGGTGTTGCTGGCCGCAGAACGTCTGGGCAAAAGCCGTGTCAGCATTTTCAATCTAATAAGGTGAAGGAGCATTAACAATATAACGAGTATAAATCAATTTAACTTTGAAAATCAATTTCTAAACAATCAGTTAAAACATTTTCTGGGATTTTGCAGAATTCCAAAATGTCTTTGGAACCACCACACAAACACAGGCTTATATGTTTTGGTACAGTTGTTTGATATTAGATAGAAGTCCCAACACTTTGCAAAGGGTTGTGTAATTCATAAACCACTACATACGGCACCAACAGGGCCGATGGTTCCGTATGCGCTAAACGTTTGCGAGAGACAATAGAACCACGGAAGATGCGTACGTCCTAGACAATAGATATTCTTCGTCTGCGGACCCATGAACCCATTCTTTAAATATACGGTGATTAGTTTTTCCAATTATTTAATATGTCTGGAAACCTATTTTTCTGAACTTGTTGGTGGGATGGAGCAGTAAAACTATTACCTTACATTTATACGAATATTATCTTTGGGCATTGGTCTCCTTTAACCCGTTGAGGACGAATTGATTTTGGTTTAACACGCATTCTCCATAGACTCAAGAACGAAATATTTCGGGACCAGTCCTCAAAGGGTTAATACCTGAACATAGTCCTTTTCTATGCACGAGTCCTCTTCCTCCAGCTCAAAACCTCCAAACTCCAGGAACAGTCGTTCAAACGGGTCCACGGACAGGAAGAAGTCGCAGTATTCGTTGCTCTTGTAGTCGCGTACTCCGTAGCCGTCCGAGTTTATCATTTCGGGATTGTTCCGCGTCGGTTCCACTCGTCTATCGCAGTCTATATGGTAGAAGAAAAGTACGTTGCCAGGAATATTAGCATCTACAAACAAGACCTTATCATACAAGTTTGTTTTTTAAATGTTATTCTTCTGTTTGTCTTTAAGTCTTGATCTTGGTAGCAATAGTTTATGAATAGGTAGGTGGCTTGTTTCATGAAAGGGTCTTGGTTATGTACCTTAATTGAAATTGTTTACAACAATTGCATCTATACTATGGTCATTTCCAATGCGTCATATGATGCAATGTTCAATCATAGTTTAGACCATTGTTATGGAAAATGAGGTGTAAATATTTCCACCTTGTGAGAATAACTTATTCCAGGACAAAATGAATGAACAAAAATATTGTGAATAACTCAATACTTTAATTATAACAAAATTTGTATTGTCTAGTGCCATGTTATATAGCTTCTGACTGACTATACGAGCAATGAAAAGGGCTTCATAAGAACGTCCCCCATTCAAAGGTCCTTTGTGGCTCGATGGTTGCACCGGTCTAGCAATCCGGGAGGTCTAGGGTTCTATTCCCGGCAAAGCCCATTTTTTCTTTGCTCAGTTTGATTTATTCAAAACATTTCTGGTCAGTTTCCTTTGTGTTTGTAATTTTAAACCGTTATTATATTTAAACCACCTTGGTGAATTCCAGCCCGTAAGTTTTCTTACCTCTCTGGATCCAGATGGTGAAGACGTCTGCCTCGGCTATGTTCGCACCTACAGAAACGGGGAGAGTAGATTAGAAAATAATAATATACCGTATTTGTCGGTGTATTAACCGCTCCGGTGTATTAACCGCACCCCCTAAAATAAAAAAAAAAAAAAAAAAAAAAAAAAAGTGCATTTAATATGGTCGTGTATTAACCGCACCCCCTTTTTTTTTTTTTTTTTTTGAAAAAAGGTGCGGGTAATACACCGACAAATACGGTACTTGATTTATATAGCGCATATGATTGATCATCATCTCTAAGCACTTTACGATGTCATTACCCCGGTCATCGGACACACTATCAATCCACACATACGTATACTTTCTACTCCCGTGGGAGCAAATCATTCTGGCAGCCACAGGGCGCACTCAATGGTATATAAGTACATTTGCAATAAACGTTCCACTCCTACCGGGTCCCCAATATACACCTGGGTGGGTAGAGAGCAGCAATAGTGGATTAATCATCTTGTTGAAGGGCAAACGCAATGGGCATACACGTGGGTAGAACTCGGGATCTTACGATTGGAAAGCGTGTACACGCTTGCATAAACGTTCCACTCCTACCGGGACCCCAATATACACCTGGGTGGGTAGAGAGCAGCAATAGTGGATTAATCGTCTTGCTGAAGGACAAACTCGATGGGAATCTTGCCACATCAAATCCACCAGGAAGTCCACAAGGAAAATATTAGATCTATCCACTTCCATACAGGGACTCGATATCCCAGATTCCTGTGGGAGCCCCTTCACAGATGCGAACCCGCTATCTCCGGTCCCCACCAAAGGCTATATGATTCGCTTGAAAAATGGGTTTATTTTACCCTTTTCCATGGTAATACTACTACTAATAATGGCTAATTCTTATATAGTGCATTTCATAACTCGTACGATGATCATTTTCCAGCAGCATATTTCTTCAAACAAAATATATAGTCCCCAACTGATATAGTAACTTTGTTGACAAGTGCAAAAAGTGATGAGTGATTAATACAAGGCGACAGCCGTAAAGTGTCTTGCCCACTTGCGCGCATTTATGCAACATTGGAGCTCATTTGACCTTTGACCTACTTATGTGACCTTTGACCCCAGAATACCATGGAGGCCAATATAGGGCATCTACCGATCAAATTTGGTCACAAACAAATGCAGGGTTGGAAAGTTATTCAAATTTTTGTAAGGGTCACGGACGACGGACGGACGGAGGACGGACGCAATTTGGATCCCTCAGTCTCCCTCCACCTCGGTGGGCTCGACAAAAATGTGTATCGGTGTGATCTGATATGTCCACATAGTAATGTGTGAACAATTTCAAGATTGATTGTTTTTTGGCCGAGAAATGATATTCACTAACTCATTGCACTAACTTTGTACATGGCTTAAATTCACCCGTAGACAGTTTAACATCTGAACACTTTAATCGTAAATATCTTTTGAACGAAATGGAAATTAAAAAAAAAATGAAACCTGTCCTGAGCTTTTATTGTTAATATGAATATGTTAAGGTATGTGAGAACCACTATGGTTCCATGTAAATGGGGTGGATTTGGTAATTGTTACTAAATCCCTTTAAATACACAGGCACTTTTTAAAAAGATTACAATTACTCAGAAATATCACAATCAGCCTACCCGATGATGTTTCTCCTCCAGTGGCCGCACTGCTGACGAAAATGAGGGTGTTGAGAATTTGAACACTTCCTGCAAAATTCTTTGGCGTCTCGTACGTGCAGTTGCGAGGGGAGTTCACGTCATGAATGTCCAGCCACATGCGACGTTCTTCGTCAGAGTCGCAAGTGCCGTTACCAACCGTCCTGTAAAGGGAATACAATGATGAAACATCAACTTCAGGTGGGGCTGTGGAGCATTGATATGATCTTTACGAGAGCACATTAATATGCAAGTCAAACTTTTGCTAAATTCCTAGACAACTCGTGTCTTGAATGTCAAGCCACATGCGACGTTCCGTGTCGGAGTCACAAGTGCTGTTACCAACAGTCTTGTAAAAGGGAAAAAATCAAACCTCATCAACTTTCAGGTGGCGCGAATTGTTCGAGGTCGTCACAGCAACATACAATGCTCTGTGTCTGCATTGCTTGCCCAGGGAGAATCACTTGAATTTGTTTTGAAAGATAGATATTACTCACTCAATTTCAAACTCCGCCTCGGGATCTTCGCCTTCAAGCAAGCCAAATACTAGTTCTTCGCAGAATCGTCTGTTGAGATCGTCGTAGCCGCTGTAGATCATTCTCTCGCACTCGAACCAGTTCGTCAAGTTGGAATTCTCCCCGTTGAAGATGAACGTTGCGCTGATACTGCCGGCAGTGAAGATGTCGATTTTCACCTGATGAATAACGTGAAGAAAAAAAAGGGTCGAGAATTATCTTTTATAGCCCAAATCAATTGATCAATTAAATAATCATAATAGTCGATAAATAAATCACACAGAGTGTGAAATAAAATTGTTTTTCTTACTGTTGTATCTTTCTGATACTATGTCTTCCCAGTTGACTACATCCATTTCTTTTAAAATCTTCCTCCAATTGTTATAGTAATTATTCAATGCTCACTTCAATAAATTTAACACATTGTAATGGATAACCTTTCTGATGCCGATGTCTTCCCAGTTCACCACATCCGGATTTTTATAAGTCTTCCTCGAGCGCGTGATGGTCGTTTCCTTGGCTCGTGCATCAAACTCGTTGTAGCCACGATCCTGGAATACAAACTTGTCGACTGAATCGGTTTCGCCTCCGCGCGCCACCCGGAAGACAAGCTCCCATTCTGCAGAAAAAAAAGTTGGAAGAATGTACATTTACTAAGTAATGATAACAATGATTTCGAAAATAATATCGCTAGTGATATTCGTTTGTCTCGCAATGTATGGTCAACAAGGGATCTAAAAGATCACGACGTTTCGTGCGCCGCTGCAACACTTCGTCAGGTGATAGAATCTAATGTAAGCAAGCGTGTTTTATACTCTACGCGCATGAGCGAGTACGTTCCTAATTGGTCAATAACGGACAATGCATTTTTATGACACATTTTCCATCTCAATCTTCGAATGCGCCATCAGTCCAAAATAATAGGAAAATAAAGGGGAATTTTCAAACTTCTTTAAAGACTGAACGACCTTGGGTTGCGGAGAGTTAAATTGCCCAGTGACATGAAAACTAACCAGCCCAAGCATCACAGGGCGGTATTCTACTAAATGTTACTACTAAATTGATAACCTCGGGACTAACTAATCCACACTTTAGTCCACACCTCAGATTAGTTAAACCTGCAAACTTATCACTTTAGGCTGTCTTAAAGTCATAAAGTGGGCTACCAGGATACAAAATTTTATTCTGGACTAAAGTTATCAACTTATAGTCTGGGGTTAGTCCACACTTAGCACTTTAGGCTGGACAAATTTAGTAGAATACCGGCCACAGTGATTATACATGAAACGGTAAGAATGTAATAGTTGCCAAAGCAGTTGCCCTGCACTCATTCATACAGCACTAAACACACTCCCTGGGAAGCATTCCAGCCAAACCAAATGCAATCGTAGATGCACACAACGTGCTTAAAGAACAGTGTTAGTGCCGATTAACTCACCCGGTAGGAGGGCGTCTTTCGATGATCCTGTATGCAGCGTTGAACCCTGTGTACTGCATGCATGCTGCAATACCATACAAGTCATACAGCACTCTCTACAGTCTACACTCCCTGGGAAGCATTCCATACCAAGTCATACCACGTACAATCATAGGAGCACACACACAATCGTTAATGATGGAATCCTCTTCAGATCAGAGACGTTCGGTCGGCACGCAATTACTTGGAAAAGAACGCCAGAATGTCTTGCTAAAAGAACATCGGTGTTATGCGATGATGAACTCACCAGTAAGAGGGTGTCATTCGATGATCCTGTACATAGCGTTGTAACCCCTGTACTGCACAGATCATACTTTATATGCACTCTCTACACTCCCTGGGAAGCATTCCAGCCCTACCATGTACAATCATACGAGCACATACACAATCGTGAATGATGGAATTCTCTTCAGAGACATGCCCACAGCATTAAACTAAGGACGAATCCTCTATGCAATTACTTTGAGCATCCATTATTGGGAACATCTTGTAAAAGAATGCCAGAATGTCTTGCTAAAGAACAACGGTGTTTGCGATGATTAACTCACCAGTAAGAGGGTGTCTTTCAATGATCCTGTACGCAGCGTTGAACCCCCTGTCCTGCATGCCGCAATACCACACAAGTCACACAGCACTTTATATGCACTCTCTACACTCCCTGGGAAGCATTCCAGCCATACCAAGTGCAATCATAGGAGCACACACATGAATGAATCATCGTGAATGATGAAATTCTCTTCCAAAACGTGCCCACGGCATGACAAAAAGAATGAATGCTCTATGCTCGTGGGCAAATCTTGGAATAGAATGCCAGAATGTCTTGCTAAAAGAACATCGGTGTTATGCGATGGATTAACTCACCGGTAGGCGGGCGTCTCTCGATGATCCTGTACGTGGCGTTGAATCCCCTGTACTGCATACTCTCGTCCGACTTGAACTGCACCAATAGCTCGTTGGCCCTGGAGATGTGACTAAAGACTGGGATGCGCCCACAATACGTTGCTTCCTCGTGGTGGTAAACGTCTTTGACCTGGGTAAAGAAATGCAAGTTGACACATTTTTGAGGCAATTTCATTTGATCAAATATCCAATCTCCATAGACCACTAGTCCACTGGCCCTGTAAACCAAGCTTAAAGATCATCAAGCATTAGGTATACTACACTGCCAGTAGCCATTTTGAACTACTGTAGGCTAGTTAGTGCACACTGCATAGCAGAGCAAGTGTGCATTATGCACCGTGCACAAGGCGTTCGCAAGATGGCACCGTGGGTCTGATTGACATAATCCGAACTACCTTTAAAGTAATCCACGCAGTCGGATTTAGGCACGGCACACCATGGGAATTTCTAAGACCATTGAGCATGCACACTCCTCTTTTCAATTTCAAACAGAAGAGGGGACTATAAACTCTTTCACCAACCTCAAAGGGGACCACCAGCCAAAGAACACATAATTATATGTTTTGGTACCGTTTTGTGATATCAAATAGATACCCAACATTTTGCAAAGGGTAGTGTAATTCATAAACAAAGCAATTCATTTCCACCACTTACGGAACCACTACTATTTTCTGGTTCTATATGGGCCAAACATTTGCGAGTGCGCCAATACTATTTACGCGTACGTTCGGAGACAATGAATCCCGGGCGATTCCTTCGCTCTGGACAAAGTAGTCTCGTACATGCAGACCCATGAAAGCATGCTTTAGAATGGTGATGCGTATATATTTTTTTCTGGAAACATATTTGTTATGAACTTGCATGTTGATAGAATGGAATACTAAAGATGTTACCTTTCATTTAAAAGAATATTGTTTTTGGGTGGTGGTACCCTTTAAAGTAAACCCAACGCAGTCTGTTCTAGAATTGTACGATTAATCATTCATTTGTTATGGTTTATAATGGGCTCTGTGTTTAACCAAAAAGTCAGAACTCTAACAAAAACACAAATTAATTCTGTTCACCAACCTTAACGTAATCCACGCAGTCTTTTTTAGGCACACCGTAGTGGTTCTGTAGATCATTCAGCGTACTCCTCTTTACTATCTCGAGCGGGAGCGGGGCATCGTCGTCGCGCTCGAGCTGGAAGTCGTTGAAGGTGAGGACGATGAAGGAAGAAGGGTCTGCGGTTATGATCCACTCGATGATTTCATTGGGAGGGTAGATCAGTGGATAGCCAGGGGAGGAGAACACTCCAAAATCTTCCTGCAGAATGATGACATCATCTGTGGTGGGAACAGAAATAAATATTTAATCCTCTATGATACCAGTGTTTGAACATTAAAAAAAAAAATGTTATGTCAAGAAGAACTCAAGATGAGAAAATTAGCCAAAGGAGGGGTCTGCGGTTATCATCCACTCTCTGATTTCATTGGGAGGGTAGACTAGTGGGTAGCCGGGGGTGGAGAACAAACCAAAATCTTCCCGAAGAACGATGACATCCTCTGTATAAGAACAGAAATAAATAAAATCTAATATAATGTTAGAAGAACAAAAGATGAGAAAATTAACCAAAGGAGGGGTCTGATTTCATTGGGAGGGCAGACTAGTGGGTAGCCGGGGGAAGAGAACACGCCAAAGTCTTTCTGAAGAACGATGACATCGTCTGTATGCGAACAGAAAAAAAATGAAATATTTAATCCCCTATGATAGCAGTATTTGAACATTCAAATAAACAATATGTCAGAAGAAAACTACGACCGCGTCCTTGTGCAAACAGAAACGATGGATCTTCGACTGCGCGCAGTCGAAATGATCGTGCCTCCGCTATCACGCAATTTTTTATTTCAAGCCCAAATTAACATGCACAGAATTAATTCTGTAAACTCAATTTTGGTGGTAATCCTTCAACCGGATCTTGAGACATCACTATTACAAACTATTTTTGCACATAAAATGAGATACATTCAGGTACCAAGACCAAGTTTGATTGAAATCGGACATTTAGTTCTAGAATTTGTACAATTACAAGCTATTAATGCAATCCTGTGACCCTGACCTATGACCTCGTGACCCCAAAATTGTATGGCTACATTGGCTCCCTATGATAAATTCAGCTGTCTGACAGTCAGTTCTTCAGTTGATACAATTACAAGCAATTTTTGCATATACACTCAGCAAAAAAAGAAGTAAACACTTTTTCAAGTCCAGAATTTTCATATAAAACTTTAATAAAAATCAATAAATTACATAGGAAATTTAATTTAAACTTTACGCATAAGTGAACACATTTGTTTTTCTCTTCCAATGTGCAAAAGTAAAAATTGCAAAAACGAACAGTCTGCCATTGATGTGTAAATGCCCTTCTACAAAAAAAATGGAAACAAAAGAAACAAAGATCAAAATCTTTCACTTCTAAGTCATTCTTACCAGCTTCTCTGTCCTTTAGTTCGTAGGCCAGGAGGAAGCCCGCGTAGACCTGACGATTGTTGGACCTGAAAGTGATCAGGATCTCGTTGCTGTCTGAGAGCCAGGAAAAGGAATGCTGGTTGCCGCAATAGATATCAAAACGACGACTGTACAGATCCTCCACCTGGCAAAGAAACAAATATTTTAGGATTCAATTTATTGTAAATCATAAGTACACATTTTTAAAAATCTTGAAATTATTTTTAAAAATATAATTATCAAAATGATGACTGTACAGATCCTCATGTCAAAGAAAAACAAATTAAAGGGATCTAGTAACTTTGTTGACATGTGCAAAAAGTGATGAATGGTTGATGCAATGTATATTGTTGTTATCTCATATGTCCACAGGGTATTGTGTGAAAATTTCAAGTCAAATGGACATTGCATGGCCAAGTAATGAGCAAAAATGCAAAGTGATATTCAATAACTCACTGCACTCACTTTGTACACAGAAGAAAAACTCGCCCGGAGTTTTTCTTATCTGAATACTTCAATCATACATATCTTTGTAACGAAAGGGAAATTTGAAAAACCGAAACCTGTCCCGTGATTTTATTGTTAATACGAATACAACAATGTATAAGGGAACCGCTAGAATTAAAATTTTATTTTGAGGATTTGGACAATGTTACTAAGTCCCTTTAAAGAAACATAATTCAGTTTATTCTAAATCACAAGTACACAATCGCAACAATTTTGAAATTAAATTTAAAATCATAATTTGGGAGAAAAATACATTTTAGAATTCAATTTATTCTATATCTTGAAATTAATTTGAAGTCATAATTATCAAAACGATGACTACAGATCCTCCAAGTGTCAAAGAAACAAATTAAAGAAACATGATTCAGATTATTCTATATCATAAGTACACAATCCAACTAATCTTTAAATCAAATTTGAATTATAATTTTGTCCTCTAACATAATCAGATTTTTCAATGCTGTCTGTTCTTACACTTAAACAACGGTAAAAAGTAAAAATAATGCTATCCGACAGTCAGACTTGTTAGTTGGTCATCTTTGCTATTCTTACAGGGAGAGTACAGTTTGGTTTAGAGGGTGCTTCAAAAAATAATTAATTTGTGAGATATTTAGAAGAGCACATGGTTTTAGAGATAAAACAAACTATTTGATCAAAATTCCTTCAGAAAGAGCTTCATACAGATCGATAAATGACAAAAATGGTACCCTGGGGTACCAAATGAAAATCCGCCATTTTGTTTAATTATTTATTTATTTTTCAGGTCTGTACACTGGGGTACCAAAGAGTGTGAAATTATTTTCGTTATGCTTTATTTACGTTCAAAATGCTCTTTGCGGCCGGGGTAGCGTGCATACAAGCGCTGCATGCACAACGCAATACACCAGCGGCGTCCATGATTGCTCTGCGGTACGGTTGTACTTCGGGTGGACACAAGATGGCGCTACACAACGCGGAATACAACGGTACCCCGGGGTACTGCGTGTGTCATCAAATATATCCGATTGGAATAAATATGGGACCCACATTGAATCAACATTTTAAGAAAAAAACTACAAAATGCCTTCGCTTTTGAAAATATTCCAAAGAGGTTTTAAATAGGTGTTAATGATCACTCTATTGAATCATTATTTTAACAAAACATCACATTCACAATTTTTTTATAAAAGAATTGTTGAAACCAACATGTTTAGAGAGAGCCCTCTTGTGTTTTAACTGCTGCTTTGTTTTAATGACAGTATTTTAAGTTAGACGTTAGTTTTCTACCTTTCAGGCATGGTGGAATTATAACTAATTATAGTTTGAATGTTGTAGTGCAAGTTTTGGTTAAACATTTAGTTTGACCAAAACAGAATTATCCCTTTAAGTATCATCAAAAGTCTTATAATTCCCTCAGTCTTGCAGAAAAATTAAACAGGATGAATACCTTGACATAATCGGAATCGCAGTTTGGTCCGGGTTCAAGCTCAAACTCTTCAAAGTACAGTATGATGCGGTGCTCCGGGTTGGCGAACAGGACCCACTCGCAGTTCTGGTCGTCGGGGTAAGCATTGGGAAAATTCCTGGAGGAGATGAAGCCCTCTTGAGGCAGGGGAAGGCCAGTGTCAGGGTCCTCGATGAAACCAGTCAAGTCGATGAACTCGTAGCAGCCTTTTAGTGGAGAAAATTGATCAAAAGTTTTTAGAGGATATTCAAATAAAATGGCAGTTTATAGAAAATAATGCCTCTGGCTACTTCATTGCAGAGGCATGAAAAGGAATGACAAAGAATTAAAGTGGTTTTCTGTACATTCAATCAAACATACAATTTTTGAAAAGTTCTATCCGCCACAACAATAATGAAATTTTTAAAACATACATGTGTGAATTTATAGCACTGCCTTATTACCTGTAATTTTTGAGAAATATAGAGAACATTGCTCTAGTGTGTGTTGGTACAGGACCCTTATTAAATCTACAAATCGATTTTTTTTTTAAATCTGAAGATTAAATGTTAATCAGTGGAGAGAC
This sequence comes from Echinarachnius parma, assembly GCA_037951105.1. Taxonomy (NCBI): domain Eukaryota; kingdom Metazoa; phylum Echinodermata; class Echinoidea; order Clypeasteroida; family Echinarachniidae; genus Echinarachnius; species Echinarachnius parma. The sequence goes on from JBAMJV010003096.1 coordinate 57,424, forward strand.
TAAGATTTCAATCCCAGTAACATCTTCATGGGAGGCACGCTATTTCTTTATTTTGTAACACAGGATTTTTATAATAGATAAGCAGTTTTCAGCAAAATATTTCTCCCTTTATCCGATGGTGTCACATATCAACGTATAGCGTAGACAGATGCCAGACGGATAAGATCATTTGCGATCATTAACATTTTATCTGGTGGTGAAAATAGCTTCATGCACAGAACATTCCGCCTAATAGGTCATCGAACATCGCTCGACAAGGCACGCATTCACCGAACAAGGCACGCATGTATACGAACAGACTGATAAGTTGGCTCTCTGTCGGGTGTCCGTTTAAAACGCTATATCCACCGAGATGTGACAAGGGCTTCAAAATACTTACTTGGTTGTTCAGTGATGGTAGAGTAGTTGGCGAGGAAACGGTTGAAGATCAGCGAGTATGGTGTGATGAATTCAACCGTGACTTCACTCGATTCCGAGAGCCAGGCGAAAGGCTTCTTGGTACCGCAATAGCTGTTGGTTCTTCTTTGGCCATCAGAGATCTTTTAGAGGAAAATTCACAGAATTTCAAATGTTAAAAATAATATGTTTACAGAGAAGTATAAATGATGGCAACTATATGTTAAAGTGAAACCAGTAAAGTGTCTAACTCCAGGAAAATTACTTGGAGCTTCCACATTTCTCTTCTACCGTGTTGTTTGGCTTTTGGGAAGAGAAGAATAAAATAGGGTTAGATTTGTGTAAATGCCCCTTTAGTATGACGACATCTATCATTGATAATCATTCAGCTCAAGAGCGTTAATGAACGGTCATAAACCTCATACACGTTATACAGTAATTCGCTGTAAAAGCCGACGCAAATTTTTGCTTTTTTAACCAGCAAAGCAGTGTTCTTTTTCAATGAAACTTTCACACATCATTCGGACATATCTTACAATGATTTTGGTATAGGATTGAAGTCTCAAATGTAACTTTGGGCAATATCCGACACTTTACAGGTGCACCTTTAATGCACAACAATTCTGATTTAATTCTCATACAACAACCATGTATTCACTTCTTGTAATTTTAAGATTTATTCTTGATTCTAGTAGCTTCTCAAACTCACTGTAACCCCAAATCCAAACTGTAACCCTTACCCAAAACTAACCCAAACTATAACATTAACCCATTACCAGTTAAACCAGTTACCTATAAACAGCAGTGTTGTAGTCGAGTCACCATGGTCCGAGGCCGAGTCCGAGTCCGAGTCACCATGGTCGAGGCCGAGGACGAGTCCGAGTCACGGCATTACGAGGCCAAGGCCGAGGCCGAGGCCTGGCAAAGTCGACCTCGAGGCCGGCCTCGAGGCCGAGGCCGGCCTCAAGACCTCCAAGACTGAGAATTTCATGAAAATGCAAAAGTATTTTCGAGATACTTCAGTATTACCAAATAATCGTGATCTAATCGATCACATGCCATTGCGTAACTTTCTTTGCCTTGTGCATACACAGCAAAACAATTTAAACAACTTTTTAAACAACCAAAAACGCTGTTTAAGCCGGTCCCTCTAACAAGGCTGTTTAAAATTTTGAACAACCAAGATCTTCAAATTCTAGGGTGCGCACGCTGTATAACAGAGCGCTGCAGCGCTGTATGTATGATCTTTGACTGTACCGTACTATATTACATCGAGAGATATCGATGGGTACGGTACGTACGTAGGTCGTAGCTGCGCATGAACTTAACTATCAATCGTATGATTTACATTTTTATTTTTTTTTAATGAAATATTATTGGAAAATACTTCAAAATAGTGAATAGATGTTGAATCTTAAATTCACCAGATTCTATGAAATCTTCCGGCCTCGAACCGGCCTCGAGTCATCGAGGCCGAGGCCGCATGCTACGAGGCCGAGGACGAGTCCGAGTCACGGCATTACGAGGCCAAGGCCGAGGCCGAGGCCTGGCAAAGTCGGCCTCGAGGCCGGCCTCGAGGCCGAGGCCGGCCTCCAAGACTGATAAACAGGAACCTAACTCTATGAAGATTGCACAATCTAGAAGGGATTGGAGTACTTGGTTTTTTTTACCTATACACCACAAAGACCGGTCTGGTTTCTCTCTTCCAGGCTATAATAAGCAGCTCTGTGCCTTCAAGTCTGAATTTGCTGAACCGTGAACGCCAGCACTATTCTAATAAACATAACGGCTAAACTAATCAACCCGACCTCCGACGCTAAAACTATTAACATTAATCGTGCAATCTTTTACCTCGATCAGTACACCACATAGACAGGTCTGGTTCCTCTCTTCCACGCTAAGCAGCTCTGTCCCTTCAAGTCTGAATTCGCTGAACGCCAACAAGACTCTTTGCTGAGCCTCCACACTGACAACTAGCCGGCAGTACCTACCAAAGAACACAAAAGCAGATTTTAAAGGGATCTAGTAACTTTGTTGGCATGTGCAGGAAGTGATGAATGGTTAGTATAATGTCATTGTGTGTAGTTTTGTGTGAAAATGGATGTTATATTGCAGAGTAATGAGCAATAATGCAAAGTGACATTTGCTATTTCACTGCACTGACTTTGTACAGTTTTAACTACCCAGTAGATAGTTGAGAAATTTGGAAAACCAAACGCTGTTCCATGCTTCTATTGGTAATATAAATACAATGGAGGTATGTGAAAGCCAAGTATGCGAGTTCCAAGTACGTTTTGAGGATTTTGACAACGTTATTATATGGGCGGAGAGGGTGTATATAGATATTGATTGTAAAGAATAAATATACAGAATAGTATATTTAAGGATGCCAAAACATGGAAGTACCGACACATAATGTGGGGCCCACATTATGTGTCGGTACCTAGGGTTAACACATTGTGGGCCATCAATAATTAACGGGTAACTTTGAAATAGAAATCAAACACTATTTACCTTGGAATCGTATTCTTTTCGGGCCAGTATGGGGATGACAGCGTTCCACTGAGTGCGTTGTACGTGCGATCACACACTGGAAATAAAGATGTACATGTAGGATAGAGAAATAAGCGAGTGAAAACGTATAGACTATAGAGTACAGAAGCCATGACGTCATAAAAACACTTTTTTAGAATTTTCAAATTCGGACTTCATTTTCAGAAAGAGCATAACAAATAATGTCCAAATACCGAAAATCAAAGGAATAGGTTTAAGTATTGGCTGAGATATGCCCATCTGAATGAATTTTACTTCAATGGGCAATCAGTGTTATAGTGCACTGGTTCATAAATTTATGAACCAGTGCACTATAACACTGATTGCCCATTGACAAAAAAATCATTCGGATGGGCATATCTCGGCCAATACGTAACCTATTCCTTTGATTTTCGGTATTTGGACATAATTTGTTATGCTCTTTCTGAAAATGAAGTCCAAATTTGAAAATTCTAAAAAAAATGTTTATGACATCATTTATGACATCACACTTCACCACTCTATTGGAGACAACTTCAAATCAATATTAGCAAATTATAAAATAATCTGTTTTGTTGCTTATTGCCAGCATCTTAAAAATACAACATTGTCCATACATCTCCATGACAATGACCATCAAGTTAATATCTTCAAAATTATCATCACCATCATCACTTTAATACATACCACCAACTCATATCAAAATGTTGTATTATTGTTTTTAATGAAATGTTGAATACATTTTGTAATTTGACTGAAATATACCGCATATAAAATTGAGCTACTTTGTCAATTAAAATGTCAATGCACCACTTCCACCACCACCACCAATGCTATCACCACCCCCGTTAAATACCACCACCACCACTCTTGTACTACCACACGATCATGAACATCACCAACTTCAAAATTGATCATTACCATCCATACTATTATCTTCATAATTATTAGTATCACCACCACCTCCGAGGCTCCAATTAATAAACACCACCTACGTATAATACCACAACCAACATATTTAACCACTTCTACCCACCACCACCATCCAATACCATCCAATATCTCCAATTACCAATGGAGGTACCTGGTAATTATCGATGATCACCACCACCACCACCATGCACCACCACCACCACCATCACCTACCACCACCACCACTACACACCACCACCACCATATACCACCACCACCACTTTAGCTACCACCAGTACCTAATCACTACCATCACCTACCACCACCAATTCCACTACCAGGCAGGCAGGCACCCCCACCACCTACCCCAAGGCCACCAATTACCTCCACCATGAAACAACCTCCAACACTACCAGTGCAGTACTATATGCACCACCCAGGACGAAATTCCAGTTGAAATTCTAATTGGTACCCATTGAAACCAATGGGTACCCATTGAAATTCTAATTGGTACCAATTGAAACTGAATTCAATGGGTACCCATTGGCATTGGTTTCAATTGGTACCCATTGAATTAAATTGGTACCCATTGGCATTGGTTTCAATTGGTACCCATTGAAATTCTAATTGGTAGGCATACCAATTGAAACTGAATTCAATTGGAACTACCCATTGGCATTGGTTTCAATGGGTATTTGTTTAATTTTCCATATACTAGATTGCTTACCAATTGATTTCAATTGGTAATTTTCAATTGGTACCAATTGATTTCAATTGGTAATATATAGTCTATGGAATTTCACCATGGGCACCACCAGTATAGGCGCTGCCAATCACCAAAGGCCACCACCACCCTGTATAACCAGGCACCAACGCCGCCACCACCACCACCACCGCACCCACTCACTACCACTACCAGAACCAACAAAAAGCATTTTTCCTATGGTAGTAATAGTTACTGTTACAGACTTTTTAAACGCAGATTTGTTAACTTACTTGTACACGGCATCGTGTTGCATGACCGTACGGGAGGGTCTGTTGGCGGTGGGAGCTGGAGGTTGCAGTAGCCTATGGGGGCCACCTGGGTCGGGTCGGCCGTCGTGAGGCATCGCTCCTCGCGCACTTGGCTCCCTGCGGATAAAAAAATAGAACAAAATCAGACGGCTATATATGAAATTAAAACATGAATTGCAAACAACGATGATCTATCGAGATTGTTGCATGATGTAAAAGTCATTAATTAAACCAAAGACACTACAATCTTTGATTAAACACCGAAATCTTCGGAAATCCCGTACATATCCATCTTCTTGCAGCAGCGCGGGCTTAGAGTGGCACCCGGAAGAAGCGTCTATCGCATGCAGTAGAATAGCGCGGCGGGAAATCCCCTAGCGCCTGTAGTATCTGGACCCAAGGAACACATTTTCGTGGGGAGCATAAAAGGGGGCAACGAACCCCCAACGAACACCCCAATTGGGGGTCAACCCTTCACTGAAATGCAAGTTGTACCTTGCGTATTTACATCCCCTTCATCTGGTTGTGATTATAAATTTATACAGAAGTTATTACTTGATATGACGTGAACGGGATAATTATACAGTTCTGGTCAATCTGCATTGCACTAAACTACAACACCTGTTATTCACTACAGACACTCAAAGTTCCGATTTAAAAAATCTAAAATGTAAATGTGATTTTTGGTTAAAATAAGTACTCAATAAATAGATTAAACAAAAATGTAAAGCCACTTTGGTTTATTTGTTTAAAAATATAACGGGTGTAGAACTCGTTGGGCCCCAACAGTTACAGTTAGGCTACAGATATTTCAGCCCTCGGGATTTCAGTTGCTTCTGAACCGATTTTGATCAAACAAAGTTGATTCCATTTTAAAAATAGATTTTTGAAAAAATATTACACTTAGTTTGTCATAACCTCACATACAAAAACGAAACATATTTTGAATTGCCCTCTAAACCCAAACTATACTTTTCATTAAGTGTGTTGTGATCAAAATGTATTCTTATATGGAACGCTGACAGATGAGCATTCAATTTAATTAAAGAAGGCCTTATATATGCCTATGCATGTAGGGTCATTCCATGTCAAATCACCCAATGGATTTCATCGCACCCCCTCCGAATTTGCTAATATTTGGTATGTATGATATTTCAACCTTTAAAAGCTCAAATATTTAATTTTTAGCCCAATCCGCCCAACGGTTTTGGCGCTATGGTCGATTCTTATGGGGGAGTTTTGTAAGAAATGGGCGTTGGCACCATTTTTCAAATGGCAATTGTCCGTTAACCGTTGGGTCAATTTATGTTGTGATGGTGTCATTGGACTGGGGATGTTATATGCAATCCATTTATGCCATTTGTTTTCATGCATGAGCGAGTTTGGATACGATAACCTTTGACCTTCGTCTTTGACCTTCCGTTTTACCTCGTGGATCAAATAATTTTGAGAAATTGTTTGGCTTAAATGTTGTCTTGATATAATTTCTACAACATATGAAAGAATTGGAGATATATTATTTCTTGTTTTTTCTACAGCCTTGTTTTAAGTTTGAAAATTTCATGTAAAATTGAATTATTTTAGACCTACACCCATGTCCAAGAGTTCTATAGGGGTGTATTATGTATGAAAAAGACCTATTCAAAGTCATGATGAGAGGCCTATTCACACCCTGGCTTACCACAGTTAAATAGACCTGCTAATCCCCATACAATAGAAATCCAGACAAATGGCATCTATTGATGTTGCAATGATACCACATGTTTCTAACCTGACAAGGGCCCTGGGCAGAATCAATTGTGAGCCAGATCAAATGTTCTTAATGCACACATCTGATTGGTTGAAATGCAGAAAATGTCTCCCTCTGCAACAGGGCCTAGGTGTAGTTCTTTTCTTGAATACAATCTTTGAAGTTCAAGTTCAAAATGCAAACTTGTACATCAATCATGAAAGCAAATATCTACAGGTATCCCTTTTCAATGAATTTCATGTTTCTATGCACCATAAATTGCAATAGTTTGCAATAATATGCAATAGTTACATGATTTGCAATCTGTAAAAATTCAAACACATTAGGTCTATTTAACTGTGGTAAGCCAGGGTGTGAATAGGCCTCTAATCATGACTTTGAATAGGTCTTTTTCATACATAATACACCCCTATAGAATTCTTGGACATGGGTGTAGGTCTAAAATAATTCAATTTTACATTAAATTTTCAAACTTAAAACAAGGCTGTAGAAAAAACAAGTAATAATATATCTCAAATTCTTTCATATGTTGTAGAAATTATATCAAGACATCATTTAAGCCAAAAAAATTCTCAAAATTATTTGATCCACGAGGTAAAACGGAAGGTCAAAGACTAAGGTCAAAGGTTATCGTATCCAAACTCGCTCATGCATGAAAACAAATGGCATAAATGGATTGCATATAACATCCCCAGTCCAATGACACCATCACAACATAAATTGACCCAATGGTTAACGGACAATTGCCATTTGAAAAATGGTGCCAACGCCCATTTCTTACAAAACTCCCCCATAAGAATCGACCATAGCGCCAAAACCGTTGGGCGGATTGGGCTAAAAATTAAATATTTGAGCTTTTAAAGGTTGAAATATCATACATACCAAATATTAGCAAATTCGGAGGGGGTGCGATGAAAATTTAACCATGTAACCATGTAACCATTTATGACCGGCTACATCAAAAACCACAATTTGTTGGAAAATATTAAATTTGAGATTCATACACAATATCAAAGAACTATTCATCGGCTTTAATTCGATACCTATTTCAATAAATTTATATAATTTGCTTTATTATTTGCTAAATTATTGTTTATAACTCGTAATGCGATACTATGAGTTGAAACTAAGATATCGACGTTTCAAACATGACAATCCCTTTTTTTAAAACCATACATAAGTGTTACAAAATCGTAAATAACTGCACTGGATTAATATTTCAAGTTGATTTATTGTGCGTTATAAATATAAAGAGCATAATTCTTTCTATTCCGAAAAGTCAGCCAATGTTTAGAGGGTTCTTTGACGATTTTTTGTTCTCACCTCTATCGAGATGGAGGGCATAGTATGACGTCATAATATTAAAGGACCCCTCCAGAACGAGATGGTTTTATCTGTCTAAATTCTTTCTTGTATGTCAAAATGTTCATTTTGCCATTGGGACCAATTTTCATTGTTGGAAGCCCCTTACTACAAAACAATGTTAACCGACAGGTGGTGTGTTTTCATATAGCCGGTCACATTTATTTCAATAGTAACCACGTTTGTTTCCCCATAGACCAGTTTAATCGCGACTCCTAACTGATTGGACCATTTACTTTCAATTTCAATTTAATTTCAATTTCTTGCTTCCAACAAAACATTACAAATGAATTATAATAATTTACACAAAAATAGAGAATACATATTGGAAACAAAGAGGGGTCCACTAAAGTAGACGTGATTCCATAGATCTTTCACACTTTTTATTTTTATTTAATTGTGCTGCATTTTTGTTTTTGTTTTTAAACAAGTTTCATTATTATACCTTAGTATTAATTAGATATTTTTGTAAAAAAATGTTACTTTTTATTACGGTAATTTTAATATATTATTCGGACTTGCTAAAAAAAAACCGGACGGCTGATAGCGAGTTTTATTTCCGTGATTAAATAAACCAACAAACTAAACTAACTAACTAACTAACTAACTAACTAACTAACTAACTAACTAACTAACTAACTAACTAACTAACTAACTAACCAACCTATAACTAACTAACCTATAACTAACTAACCTATAACTAACTAACCTATAACTAACTAACTAACTAACTAACTAACTAACTAACTAACGAACTAACTAACTAACCTATAACTAACTAACTAACCTATAACTAACTAACTAACTAACTAACTAACGAACTAACTAACTAACCTATAACTAACTAACTAACCTATAACTAACTAACTAACCTACTGACTAACCTACTAACCATATAACCTACTAACTAACTAACAAACAAACAAACAAACAAACAAACAAACATTCAACAAGAACTTGCCTCCTCCGCATGATTGCGAGCACGGTCCGTAGAGGATCTCCCACTGATGAGTAGGTAGTCTCTGTGCGCAGGCCAGATGACAAAATACCTGCAAAATAACGAAGGATGATATAAAAAGTATGTCTTCTACATTATATTGCCTTTGATTTATTTCAATATCTTGAACATTTTACATTTTGTTCATATCACTGGTGTAATGTGGTGTAGTTATACTGGCGGGGGCATGTGCCTCCAATGATTTGACCAAAACAATAAGGTGGAAATCCTTGAAAAACTACATTCATAGAGTGCCCTCAATTTGCGTGCCTCCATCAGACCACACCTATCCGACCACGCTACGCAACTGATGAGGGGCAGCCCCCCCCCCCCCCCCCCGATACAATCTAAATGCGATATAGAGGACTTAAAATATATAAGCATACTTTTGATGGAAGTTACTAATTTCCAGTCATGTACAAAATATAAATGTATACAACTACATCTACCGTGGGGATGGGTGGAAATAAAGGGGAAGAAAGAAGTGATATTTTGATAATGAACACTGTCTTGTGCGCAAGCAAAAAGCCTACATCGTTATGAAAAGAACATTTTACTCAATATTTGTTTTGAACTTCAAAATAACAAAAATTTTCAACCAAATGAGTGTTGTCTGGCAGCATACATATGAAAAATCCTTTTATTGAACGAAAAATGAGATTAAAGGATTTTCAAATTTAACTTTGCGTTTGCATCGAACGTTTTTCTGTGTTTACTTTACTATGTTGTCATACCATTTTTAAAACAAAGGTTATTTGGTATATGACAAACGGCATGGAAGCTCGGTCAAGGGTTTCCGACATAGCGACAAGATGTCTATGCCAGCTGGATTAGTGAGTAGGAACGATAATGCGTCGCGGTTTTCATGAAAGAAACTTCAATAATTCAAATCCTTAGCCAACCGGGGTATATAACTAAGAGCCTTTTCACATTGGCCAAAATGCGTTATTTCAATCATGATTTTAGTTATTTTTCACTCCAATCACGGTATTTTTGATGGTGTGAACACTAATTGGAATCGCGAATCGCGGAACTCAAATCATGGTCCAGAGGTGTTTTAAAATCATGATTCATTCAAATCACAGTGCGAATCGGTAGTCTGGTAGTGTGAACGGCTCCAAAACATGATTTGGGAGGCGGAGCTTACGTGACCTTACATGCACTTCCACCAATAAACGGGGCGCTCTTCGCTTCGAATGCAGTCATGCAGTGTAGTTCTAGAGTTCTCCTTGTTTGATTGACAGGTACGTCTCCAGAAACTGATTGTAATAATTTTTTTTTCGTAGTGTGAAAGCAAGGCAACAGAATCACCGTGATTGCAATTACCAGTGTGAAAACTCTCTTAACCCTTGCAGTTTCATCCGCACATATTTCATCATGTCCATCGACATAATAAATCGGCTACATGATTTTATAGAGTCACTACTATTCACCGTGACCGTCATGGTTGATCGATTATTAACAATGTCAGGCAAGCCAAACACGTGCGACCTATGCGGATGCCAAGTATGTGACGTCATACTTCTAACCCATTTTCGCTACGTTTAGACTCAAATTTCTTTGTCTAATCGATTATAAATGACATGCGCGGTATTTGGTGCTAGGTCGGACAACGTTGGCATTCACAGCTTGCGTGCTTTACAGTTTGATGACGTATGAATACAGATTCAATGCATAGTGAAAGTGTGTGGTATTTAGGATAGCCCCTTTTATGTTATACATTGTTCTAAATAATGATTGTACATGCATATCCATACACGCATGATAATGCAAGGTATATGAACCTCTATCATTGTCTATAGGATAATAAAAATAAGATTATCACCAATAACATTTTATCGAATCGTTGAAAAAAAGTTAGTCGATTTAACTTTGTGCTGAAGTGGATAATTTTCTAACAATTGCCGTCCGAAATGTGATGGTCAAATTCACTAATTTCCCATTTTCGTTGGTAATATAAATTATTTTCTTCCATTTTTGATGAAAACTACCGACATTCTCCTTGTAGATATTGTTCTATGGTCAATTTTATACAAATTTCTAGTGGTTAATACATTTTAAGAACCAAAAAATTAAACACGTCTCGACTATTTCACATTTTGTCCATGCAGTCAGTTGGCGGTCATTGTGAGAAAAGTGCCCATTTATAGACAGTTAAATCTCGTGTCTCTTGGGATTAAAAAAAATTCTAATCGCCAATTTACGATTCCCTTTTCCCTCTTTAATTGAGAAACGCATTTTAGGGGTGTGAATTCCACCTGGGCAGTCCATTTTTGTTAATGGTATAACATTATTCCGGTTATTTTTTTTTACATTACGTATTGATTTCTTAAATACAAAGATAGCACTACCATACATTATGATTATAAAGATTGCAAACGCGTGAAAAACAAACCCAGTTTGTTAGAAAAGATTTTGACCTATGAAGACAAAAATGAATTCAACCGATTATCATTACTAATATTTAAGTGATATTCATTAAATAATTATGAACATTATTTGCAAAAAAATGTGTCTTCAACTCTGAAATAAATGTGATTACAAATACGAATAGATTATATATCACTCGAACATTTCATCCATCACAGTTTATAGAATGACGTCACAACATACATGCATTAATTAATTTATTCATTCAACGATGCACAAATTAAACTTTTATATGTTATAATCTTCTTCTTCTTCTTCTTCTGGTGATTCTGCTCAGGAGCAGGTCCTTATCACCATCACACCTCTCTTCTCATGGCTCTTCTTTTAAAGTCTCCATATGGGCCATTCGTAACAGAATCCAACATCATGATGCGTTTCCTTCCTCTTGATCTCTTTCCTGGTTATAATCATCGTTCACAAATTCATACAAAATTCACATACTATCTCATTTTCCAAAATTGCAGCCCAAATCAAATAACCAGCATTTAATAAAGTTGTATTAAACTATTAAACAACGCTTTTTTGACGACACTTACCACCATAAAAGCCACAAATAAAAGCTCCGTTCTTAAAAGGGCGTGCCCCCTAAAGTCCCACATGTTGCAAATTGCGTCGCGTTCACAGCAGCATCAGTCACGGACACCCTAACATGCATCAAGACGGCACAAAATAAAAGTGATGGTGGTCCTCCGGATCGGAAGACGTGCTACAGCGTGGTATTACTGACACGATTGAGGAACTCTCGACACTTTCACTTCATGCATCATTAACTAGGTCCTTAACCTTCTCTTGGAACATACCATTTTTGTCACTAGGCGTAAAAGTCTTTTCTTGAAAAACCCACTTATGCAATTTCCCTTTATTTCACATTTTAAGTCCTTAGATAAACGAAAAGTCGATAAAACGCAGATTTGAAAGAGCGGTTATATAAATGGTTCCTCAAAATTGTCTTCATTTTAATGAAAGTGTGATATTGGAAATGCCTTTTTACCTTTTCCACAAATGGTACGTCCCACAGCGAAACGGAATTCGAAAATCGAATTGTAATTTAGGTATATTTCTTTGTTCATGAAGAAGAAAGGCACGGTCCAAATGAATTGCCCAAAGTTAAAAATGTTCACCTGTTGGCGGTCTTTTGTTGATCGCATTTCGATTGCGGCTCGGCAAATGTTCCTCACGTTCACACCGATATCCGTAACTCAGATTCATCCTCAGGAACTTGGGTATTCAATATGCCTTCAATGCGTAGTAAACGTGGTGAAGGAAGTCGATTCATGGTTTACCACGTGATGTGTGGACACAATTGTTGGCGCCGCGGTTCATGTACGAAGGCGCCACGTGAAACGTATACAACATGTGAACTCATTGCTTACAAAGCCTGGCGGCCTATGCATTAACTCTATGGGAATTTGAATACAGAGAAGTGAATAGATTAACAATTATAACTATTCGACTTGGTAAAAAGAATGCTACTGTTGCAAACAATGGTTACCATGGATACTATTCATGACTGGAAAAATGTTCATACAAAGCTTGAGGCTTGACAGACCATGCAGCTAAGAAAGCAGAACATGTATTAACACTATGGGAATGGCAATACTCAGGTGCGAATAGGTTAATAAATGTATTCAATGTATTCAACATCTTGTCACGAACTTGCCCGACATAACAACAAAAAAGCGGACCATGTAGGCCTATATTGGCACTATAAATTACATTGCAATACCCAGAAGCGAACGGGTTAATTGTATGCACTCAATGTATTCAACAATGGTTGATATTGATGAATAAAAGCTTGCCATGAACTTGCCCGACATAACAATAACAACAGGGGACTATAGGTATCACGTAAGGATCGACGGCCATGCACTATGGGTATTGCAATACCCAGAAGCGAACACGTAAATAAATGTATTCAAATTAAACGATATCTCGCAAACAATGATTGCTATTGATGACTAAAAAGCATGCCATTAACTTGTCCGACATAGCAATAACGAAGGCGGACCATGTCTATTAACACAATGGGAATTTGAATACCCAGGAGTGAATGGGTTAATAAATGTATTTAAAATTGAATATTTTCTTGCAAACAAGGGTTGTTAACTTGTTATGAATGGAAAAGCTTGTCACGAGCTTGACCGACATAGCAATACCGAAAGCGGACTATGTATTAACACACTTGGAATTAAAATGAAATACCCAGGAGCGAACAGGTTAATAAATGTATTTAAATTGAGTGCTTCCTCGCAAACAATGGTTACTACTGATGACCGCAATTGCTTTCATGAGTTTGTTCGACATGGCAACAGGTTAAAGTATGTAAGGCGATTATCAAAGTGATTATAAGTTGAACAAATGATGTACAAACGTGCGACACGTGATCAATCATCGAGTGCCGCCATTCGACCTCTGTAGTATTAATATATAAGGTGTGGGTGATCAGGATGAACGTTCGATTCATTGATATAAATCCCGTTATTCGTTCTGAAATTACGTGATCATGATATGAATAAATTTGGATTGTGACAACAGATCATATTGATTCGTCCAACATTTCGACGATGTTATACTTGGAATTGATCATTGAGGCGACTTTGTGGTTCCGTGATTGCTCCGGCAACAATATTGGTTTGTCACAAACCAACAGACATTTTAAAATCTAATCAAAATCTAAACAATCATCCCAAGCCCAATCCTAAACTCACTACGTGGTGCTAAACCCTCGGATCATTGTTTGCTTTTAGACTTAAAAATATAGAATCCATTAGTTGCTATTATGTGACATTTTAACATAAGTTTCAAAATATAGAATAACGTTCCTTAGTTATACATTTTATTATCAAGGTGATATAATGTTTTGATGTGACATTTCCTCAAAGTTTGTGCATTATTTGGTGTGCATTTTTGTGTTTACCTTGTTATTCCAAGGCTACGAATGGCCTACTTTAATTTTAAATCTAACGTATAATCTAAATTAAATAGATTACTATCTTTGTGAAAACCCGACTGGTCTAATGTCGTGCCACCAATTATCTGATTAAGCACGTTAATTAGTTGGCCCGATCGTTCATCGAATAGATCATAATGAATACTTTTCAAAACTCTCCAGAGGCTACAGCCCTCAGCATCCAGCCCTCAGCCACCTCCGCATCACATATTGACGTACAGATACATGCAAACACACATTATCTAAACAAAAAATATGCAATTCAACATAAAGCTACAAACATACTCCTGGGGGTGTTCCACTAACACTAAAATCGATTTGAGTATCGATTTTATGTGATTATTGTCCTATTTAAATCGATCCTAAAATATTTTAGTGTTTATTGGAACACCCTCCAGGGCCCATATTGATAAAAACATGCATTATAAATCTATTTCTAGATGTTAGGGCTAGGTATGCAACGAGGGATCATTTTGGTTACCAATTATAGGGTTAGAACTTAGAAGGATAGTACAATTTTGACTTAGAATCAAACATCTCTGTATAACCTTGTTGCGTTATGCATTCTTGCATTATAAGTAAAATTGTAAGTTACTTTAATCCAGTTTGACTCAAACTGTATACTATCCCTTTAACTTAGTAGGTGTTTAACCATGCAAATAACAATTAAATTTTGCGTTGCGTATTTATCCATATCATCCCAAATCAGTGGCGTAGCGCCGGAGAAGGGGTTGGGGGCACGTGCCCCCCCCCCCATATTTAATACAAACATAAGGGGAAATCCTTAACAAAATATAAAAAATACATAATTATATAGAGTGTGTCGGCCCTAATAATTCGCGCCACCCCCCCCCCCCCCCCCCCCCTCCACCACCACCTATTAGTCAGACCACTCTACACCACTGTCCAAAATAGACAATGACCGCAATAGAGTACCGAAGTGTGACGTCAGAGCTATTCATTGCCATGGGTGATGGTTCTAAACAATGTCAGGCAAGTAATGAATTGGTGATCTAGCGGTTGCTAAGAAGGCAATCGTCCGGCTCCGACCCACTACTTAATGCCAGTATGAAAGGAACAGTTGTTTAGAACCATTACTATGCCATAACAAAAGCATGTGACGTCACTACTTCGGTACTCTATAGGGATGGGTAGTGGGGGCGGGGGGGGGGGGGGGGGGGGGAGTGGGTACTCGAATTATCTTTTGGCGGGGTGTGCCTCAGCCAACTTCAAAACGGGGGTCTAGGGAGAGGATGAGAGGGGGGGGGGGGGGAAAGCTGTCAAGCTAAGTGAGAAACAGGGTCTTCGGAGCTGACCATTTTTTTCTTCATAGGTCTATTTTTAAAACTCAAGTATATACTAGAGCGGGCCTGAGCGGCTGTTTTTTAATCTTAGGTTTAAAGCGCGGGTATCGTTTATTTATTATAGGTCTACAGGGCGGCCTTTATTTTGAAGAAAATGAGACCCTTATAAGAGCGGCAATCGGCTCTAAAAAAGGGGGTCTTCAAAGCGGTACATACCCGTTTTACCAATATACGCGAGTACCCCCCTCCCCCCGGAATATTGACATGAATACTTAGCCTGTATATCTAAAAAGAAAGAAATGTCAATGTTTAGAGTTTATATCTGAGAACAATGGCAGGAAGGAATTACGGGTGATATGACGTCGATTAATGATTAACTAAATAATGATGGTCAATCAATTCCAACTCAGATATTGTACGTTCGAAACGTATAAACGTAGATATAGTATACGTTTTATGTATATGATTCAAATTGTATCACACGTATTAAGGGGATAAACAATTCTGGAAGACATGGATTCCACGGGTTATTCTCCGACTTCTTTTATTTGTATATAATTCATTAAACAGTCACTGTGTTTATGCTTGAATAAATGGATAAACTGAATGTAATGAAATGTGTACCATTATAGAACTATTATATGTACATCTCATTTCACGTAGTTAAGAAAAAAGTGCGACCTAAATATAATTGTATTATATGGGCATAATATAATAATACAGACTAATATAAGGTGGTCAAACAAGGACCCATTCCTAATGCACAACTGTAACGAATTCACACACTTGTATATATGTTCTTTCTTTTGTGAAATTATTTCATAAAATATGTGTGATAACCAACAGAAATAATGCAGAAAGCCATCATAACATGATATAAAAACGTCATAATCAATCAAAGGGATCTAGTAACTTTGTTGACAAGTGCAAAAAGTGATGCATGGTTAATAAAATGTGTATTGGTACGACATGATATGTCCAGAAAGTAATGTGTGAAAATTTCAAGTTAATTGGATGTTATTTGGCCGAGAAATGAGCGAAAATGTAAAGTGATATTCACTTACTCATAATTGCGCTTACATTCATGCATTGTACATTGCTGAAAAGGTCCCATAGATCATTTCATATCCAAACACTTCAAATTCAATCGTAAAATATATCGTTTGAACATAATTGAAACCCGTGCCATGCTTTTATTGTTAATACGAATACAAAGGTATGAGGGAACCGCTAGAATTCCAATTGGAATTTGAGGATTTGGGCAATGTTACTAAGTTCCTTTAAGGCAATAATCTGAGAAAATATGGACTAGTAATGGTCCATTTCAAAATACTTAGTAATTCATTGTTAATTATGGGTAAATTATTTCCAAGGGGGCTGAGGTCACTTGCCTGAATAACCAACCTCATTCCTGGCTTTAAAGGGACTTAGTAACATTGTCCAAATCTTCAAAATCCAATTGAAATTCTAGCCGTTCCTATCATACCTTGTTTTTGTTTAATTCGTATTAACAATACAAGCATGGGAAAGGTTTCCGTTTTTCAAATTTCCATTTCATCCAAAAGATATTTACGATTGAAGTGTTCGGATATGAAATTATCTACGGGACCTTTTCAGCCGTGTTACAAAGTAAGTGCAATGAGTAAATGAATATCACTTTGCATTTCCGCTCATTTCTCGGCCAAATAACATCCAATTAACTTGAAATTTTCACACATTATACTTTTGGACATATCAGATCACACAAATACACATTTTATTAACCACGCATCACTTTTTGCACAACAAAGTTACTAGATCCCTTTAATGGCTGTAATGGCCCAAACTGCATGCTGGTTGATGTTGTCTAAAATCATACCAGTTTTGACCCAAATCTATGTACAGACAATTATTTTTGAGAGAGGCGGAGAGAAACAAAGAAAGACGATAGAAGCGAGAGAGAGAGAGAGAAGGAGAGAGGATTAAAACAAAAGCCAGCGAGGTGAGAGGAGAGAGTGAGAGGGAACGATCATATTTCATATTCCAGCGGTCGAGGTCGTTTGGTAACGATGACAACCTTCTTAATTGGACATTTTAAAGGGACGATTTAAATTTAGAATTAAAAATAGATTTTATAAAAGATATTTATCTCCACGGACTGAACATTTGTTGAACACATGTTTTCAAATGCTTTATCAAAGGGATCTATTACTAACTTTGTTGATAATTTTTATGCAAAACAATATATGGTCTGATATGTTCACTGACAGCATGATGTGTAGAAATCCCATGGTATAATAGATGTCCTATTAAAGCACGTGTAATCACTGAAAATGCAAAGTAATTTGCTAATTTATTGCACTATAACTTTGTACACAGTTGAACGTCTCCCAGGGAGACTTTCAAATCCGAACACTTCAATCATAAATATATTTATAACGAAAATGAAATGTGTAAAACCAAAAGCTGTTCCTCGCTTCTATCTGTAACAGTGTAATGCAATTACACATACAACGAGGTATATGTATTTATTTAAATTATCTATTTGAATATATGTATACAGGGTGACATGGTCAGTATACACTGTTTTACAACATGGTCCTGTTGTATAAAAATACATACATATACATATACATTTTTGACATAAATAAAAATCGGTATCAATTATCAAAAGAGAAGATTTGAGGAAGTTGATAGTAACCAGATCCCTTTAAATGACTTAGGGCACCAATTTGTTTTAGATAGAGCAGCACAATAATTTGAGTTATACATAAAAATGACATTGCCTTAAAGTGATCCCTGTAAAGTGTCAGATATTGCACAAAATGACATTTGAGACTTCAATCCTATATCAATATCATTGTAAAATACAATTGAAAGATTTGTGAAAGTTTGAAAGAAAACGAACACTGTTTACCTAGTGAAAAAGCGAATATTGAGTTCATATTTTATCACCGAATACTGATGGCCTGCCGTAGATTTGTCGCAGTAATAATCATCCGTTTGACGATATCCGCACCCGTGTATATGTTTACAGACGGTACAGAATTCATGGAATTTGCGCGCGCTCGGCTCAAAGTTCAGTCGGGTCGGGAAGGTTTCCCACGCGCGCTGGCCGGACGTGTTCAGCTACGACAAGTGTACGTTTCTCCAAAAGCGTTAGCTAACGCTTTTGAAATTATGATTTTCAATGATAATTATCTTCATACTGAAGGGACATTTGAACAAATATTACCCTATTTTATTCTTCTCTTACCATAAGCTAAACAACACGGCAGAAGAGAACTGAGGAAGCTCCAAGTAATTTTCGTGGAGTTAGACACTTTACATGGATGTCTTTAATTATCTGGTAGTGGTTTCGGTCCCTGGGAGCAGCGAAGATTTAAAACGGTGACAAACATACATGGACTTTGATCGGGACAAACAACTCAGCACCCTCCACATCTTACGCATTCGTCTTAACCATCGATATGTAATACCTAGATGCGGTATAGTCATTCGGGACTGCGTGCTGAGGTCGCCGTTTTTAACTCTCATAATGCTATATTTTTATGTGAATAATTATAGTAATTTATAAACGTATTTAATAGGTACCTTCATTGATATATATATTTTTTAAATGACGAATACAGCCGTAACACTTTACGGTATCCCATATTCATAACAAAAAAACCCGTGCTGGCTAGTATAGTATTGAATTGAATTGAAAAGGTTTTTTTAATTATTAAAGTTGTCCACAACATCTGAAAGCGAAAACTCAACTGTTGGGCGAACATTCAAAAATACATATACAACTATGACGCTACAAAATTATATAAATGCAGGTAATGTCTGATAAATAATCAAGTATACTTATTTGAAGCCATCTATATAGTCACTTGTGTTAGGCCCTATTAATTCCGAAACAGACTTAGAATGGGAATGAATGAGCTAAATAAGTCAATGGTGTTAAATTAGCCTTCAGCGCCCATTGGGCAGCTGGGCTAGTATGCTCCCCAGGGAGTTGAGACGGTGCGCAAGATAATTGTGCGGGTTTGACCTGTACCTGATGACCAAGGGTAATAATGCGCTTAGAAACATTGTATTAAACGCTATACAAATGTAATATATTATTATTATTATTATTAATGAGCCTTGGAATCGCAAGGTAAAGTCAATCGAGAAACCTCAACTTGTATCCAACAATTCACATCAATGGAATGACCCAAACCACACTACCACTGCATGCACTCCGCACCCCTCGAAAGGTACTTTGTTTACCCGCTCCCTGACCTGGGCGACCCTTCCAACAAACATCTGGGGCCTGTGGGCAATTTCCGACGGTTTTGAACAATGCACAGTGCGAAACCGACGCGACGCTGTACTGTCTGTACAATAACCGACTGAAATTTGAATATTGATTTTTACGTGCGATCAGCTGATTGTCAACGTTTTGTCCATTTAAATTTCCGAGCGATCGCAAATTTTCAGCTTCAGTGTAATATTGTAGTGAATTTATAATACCAGAAAATCATTTTTTGGATAGATTTTGATTGTGTATCCTGTATCGTGAATTATTATCTGACTGCTCGCATAGAAGTTGACGCTTTTACCAAGGAGGTTTACCAGGGTACGCTACTACGTGTATATACTGTATGTCATTCGTCGATCAGCTGATTTTGAAGTTTGGTTGTTTGGCCATTTAAATACTGCAGCTGCTTCGCTTTGTGTGGCAAGGTCGTTTTTATATCGGCAATTTTCATCATTATCGTACTGGATTTCCATATCTTGATCAACATACAGCGACATCTGTAATTTATTCCTTTGGACATGTTGGAAGTTATTTTGTATTCTCTTCGGAGTTTTGTGTAATAATTATATTCACTTGTCGTACCGAAATTTACGCTGTACACATCTTTCGATCAGCTGTTCTGGACATTTAAATTTTTACATACAGCCAATTCGCTAATGTGATGGTAGTTTTTGCAGTGGCCTTGCCCGAAACTGTTTTTCTTTCTCGCCTGAATTTGAAGTAAACACCATACATCTGTCATCTGTGACTTATACTACTTTGAAAATATTATATTCTGTTGACGGTGTTGTGAATTAAATATTCATCAAATTTTACATTTGAAATATATTCCGTATATCTCATATACTCCGTATTCACTTATATACATCGCTAGCAAAACCGAATATCATACAGCAAACTCTTGATCGTGATTCTACAACAAGACAGTGATCAATCAGCCACAACTGACAATACTCAACTCTCGACTTTCATAAGCTGTGGAAATTATAATATTCAATATTTCTTGGGCACTTTTAGTCGCTTCTGTATTAAATTTGGAGAGCTAATTTCTGAAGTCGAAACTCGACAAGATGACGAGCCATAACGATGATAAGCGAGTCATGGATTCACCCTCAGAAATGGAGTAAGTAATTTGGTTATATGTTATGTTATGTACATGATAATCATATATATGATTATTTCTGTGTATATGCTTGAATATAGACTAATCAATAATTTTCTCCATTAATATGTTTGTATATTATATTTAAGTATTGTATTATTGTGATTAGAATTCATGTTTATATTCTATTTTGATGCTAGCTATGTTTGAATGTAATCATATATGGCTATCGTTTAGCATGTTTAGATGTTGGTATAATGCATTAATTCATGAATAATTAATTACATATTAAATTATGAATACGTTTGGTTTGTTCTGTACATTCAGTGTAGTCTATTCATATAATATACGCTTATTTTATAATTAAATTCATGTTTTATTTATCGGGTAAATATTTGTCATAATGATGCGATACCTTTATTGACAAATTATGAGCTATAATATGCTTTTTGTAAAGTAGGACGTAAATATGACCCCAATATATATATATACTTACATGTATACGTATTAAAGAATAACAAAAAGCGTACATCGATAATACAAACGACAATAATGGTCTGAGGAAGAAAAAAAAAGACTTGAGCAAATATTCAATGATTTTGTTTTCCTCAATTGATATTGTATGCAACAGATACACTACCAGCTTCTTTAGCATGTTTAGTCTTTACAAGTTTATGTTGCACACTTGTACATGTTTAGTTTGATGGACATGTAATACAGTAAGTAATTAAGATAATCTTGGGATTGTGCATGCTAAAAATGTGGAAACACTTGGTATCTGTGTTTATAATTTAAAATGGTGTTTTATTGAACTTTTCCCACCTCTATAATCTCGATTACACCGACGCAGACCAACGTCTTTAACTCTTTACATGTAAACTAAAGATCGATTTACAGTACATGTAAACGTGGTTTATTATTTTGTTTAACCATTATTTGGATCTCATAGATATGCCATGTTTTCGTGTAGGCCATTGTTCACAATTGGACCTTGCATTATGAATGATCAATTAGTGCGATTGTAAAGTGACAACGTTGACCCCAGAGACCTAGGCCTATATTGATACAAGAAGAGCTCACTTCCAAAAGGCGCTAAATCCACTTTCCATAAAAATCGAGTCAACGATATATCTACATGATAATCTACTACGTAGCTATCTAGGACTCCACATTTTACGACAAATAACTCACTCAAAATGAAAATATAGAAAGTTCAATTTTCATATTCCCATAAAAGTGGGACAACGAAACCTGTTTTCCTCGGAAGTTGAAAAGGTGGATTTAGCGCCTTTTGGTTGAAAGCTTGTATACATTTCTTATCAGTGACACAATCATTGTTTTTTCCTGCTTTTGCATTTGACCATGTATATTGACTAATCGCTATTTCCTTCCTTCCTTGGTACATGCCTACGTACATGTACATGTACTATTGATAATATGACGGATCAGATTAATACACTCATTACCATGGTGTTGTACGGAAGTGATAAATAAGTGATGGTTACATGGTTTTGTATATTGGATTGGGTTAAACTACTGATAAGACTTGCTTACGATAATGTTGACTCGTGACGTCAATACATGCAGAGCTAGCAGAGGTGGTTGGAACTGTCATTATCAGAAGTGGAATTGGAAGTGGTGTGGCAAGATTGGTAGAGCGCGTGCTTCCCAATCGTGAGATCCCGAGTTCGAGCCTCGCCCCAATCCGTTTGTCCTTCAGCAAGGCATTTAAAGGGACTTAGAAACATTGTCCAAATCCTGAAAATCAAATTAGAATTCTAGCGGCTCCCTCATACCTTGTTGTATTCATATTAACAATAAAAGCATGCATGGGACAGGTTTCGGTTTGTCAAATTTCCCTTTCGTTAAAAAGATGTTTACGATTGAAGTGTTCAGATGTTATATTATCCACTGGACCGCGAGAACCGTGTACAAAGTGAGTGCAATGAGTTAGTGAATAAATTATCACTTTGCATTTTCTTTCATTACTCGGCCACATAACGTCCATTTAACTTGAACATTTTTCACACAATGCCCAGTGGACATATTAGATAACAACAATAAACATTGTATCAACCACTCATCACTTTTTGCACATGTCAACAAAGTTACTAGATCCCTTTAATCCACATTGCTGATCTCTACCCAGGTGTATTATATACATGGGTAGTGGGATGTTTCACTAACACTACAATGTTATGTGATAGTCGTCTACTCGTCTTATTGAATCGATCCTAAAATTGATTTGAGTGTTTTAGTCAAACACCCCCCTGGTCTGCTGAAAAACTAGCTTCGTGCACCTAAATGGTCGCCCGCGGCTAGCATGCTCCCCGGGGAGTTGATAATGTGTACAAGATAATTATGCGGGTCTGAACTGTTACTGTAGGCCAAATGACCAGGGATAATATTAAGCGCTTATTTACATATATAGGCTGTTCTGCATTAGGCGTTTTACAAATACAATCTATTATTATTATTATTATTATCATTATCATTATTATGATCATAATACAGTACATGACCGTACAGAAAATTGGGTCTTCTTATCCTTTGAAATTTATAGTTAGAATGGTTTTATTTCATACAATTTCCATTCAATAAAATTACAAACAAATCTCAGCCATGTTACAACAATTAAAAAGAAATACAATGGCTCAGGATCAGGGCACATAGAAAACCATCCTTTAAAGGGATAGTTGAGTTCTGGTAGAGAAAGTACAGTTTTAGTCAAACTGAATTTTAGTAACCAAAACATGCACCATTATATTACAAACTAATAGTTAGAACTCCACCATGCTCAAAAGGAATACAAAATACAAACTACTAAGTAAAAAGCCTGTTATCATTTAAAAAGAGCTGTTTAAACGAAAGAGGGCGCTTTCAAAAAAGGAATTTGTTTAAACCATTTTAAATAAAATATTGTGCATGTGATGTTTTGTTTTTAAAAATAGTGATTAGATAGAGAGATAATCAACAACTACCTAAAAAAAAACCTCTTTTGAACATTTTTGAAAAGAGGAAGCATTTTAAAACGAATTTCAACGGCTGGTTCAACATTATCGAATACTTGTGGGGCCCCACATTTATTACAGATAGTTCTGTGTATGGATAGTTCAGCCATTTCTGAACCGATTTTAATCAAATAAAGTTTATTCTGCTATTAAAATTGTATGCTCTTTCAAATTTGACAATCAGTTTTTCATTATCTCACAAAAAATTATTTTGTCTAGCGCCCTCTCTACCAAAACTCAACTATCCCTTTAATTGTGCTACAAAACAATACGAAGAAGAAGTTGAAATTAATTATGGTGATGATGATGATGATGATGATGATGATGATGATGATGATGCTGCTGCTGATGATTGTGATGAAGGTCATGAAGATGGTTTGATTATCTTTCTCGTATAAGTAAGACTATGGCTACAAAGCCTTGGTTGATTTCTCTTGGCTAAGCAGCCTTATCGAAGTTCGAAGTCCCAAAGTCAGTATTTACTTGTAGGACAGGACTGATGAATAGCAACGTCCACGTGTTTGCGATGACGCGAACGACGACGACGATGGTGATGATTTCATTTTTGTTTAAATCTCCGGCAGGTACGACCTCGATCACTTCGAAGCCATGGTTGATTACGTCTTCTCCAAACAGCCTCGTCGGTATCATCTGCGGGTACGGGAATTATGGACACCGACGACATCAACGACAACGACGATGATGATGACGATAATCATTAAAAATACATTTATCTCTCTGACAGGTACGACCACGAATACTACGAAACCACGGTTGATTACATCTTCTCCAAGCAGACTCATCGATGTCTCGCAGAAGATCATCTGCGGGTACGGGAATTATAAACATCGATTTTCACGACGACACCATCACACCAATGACAACGACGATGATAATGATGATAATCACTATAATTCAATTTATCTTTCTGACAGGTACGACCACGAAGAATACGAAGCCATGGTTGATTACATATTCTCCAAGCAGACTCATCGATGTCTCGCAGAAGATCATCTGCGGGTACGGGAATTATAAACATCGATTTTCACGACGACACCATCACACCAATGACAACGACGATGATAATGATGATAATCACTATAATTCAATTTATCTTTCTGACAGGTACGACCACGAAGAATACGAAGCCATGGTTGATTACATATTCTCCAATCAGTCTCATCGATGTCCCGAAGTCGGTATCATCTGCGGGACTTATGAACAACAATTTCCACGTCAACGTCAACGCCAACGACGACGACCATGATGAGTTTTTTGTTTTAATATCCCGCAGGTAATACGACCTCGAATACTACGAAGCAATGGTTGATTACATCTCCTCCAAATAGCCTCATCGATGTCCCGAAGTCGATATCATCTGCGGGACGGGAATTACTTAAAATCGACGATCACGACAACATCAACGACAACGACAATGATAATGATAATGACTATAATTCAATTTTATCACTCTGACAGGTTCGACCACGAGGACTACGAAGCCATGGTTGATTACATTCACGCCAAGCAGCCTCATCGATGTCCCGAAGTCGGTATCATCTGCGGAGCTGGGATGATGAGCATGGCAAACAAGTTGGGAGACAGATACAACGTTCCTTACGAGGACATCCCCAACTTCCCTGTCAGCACAGGTAAATATAACATTTTAAAGTGATCCATTAACTTTGTAAAATTCAACCAAAATCACTTGGAGCTTTCACAGTTCACCTGTACCTTGTTCTTTGTCATACTATGGTAAGAGAATAATGAAATGGATGTTGATTTGTTAAATGTCTCCCTAATTATGGATAAATTAAAATATTACTTGTGGGGAAAATATAAAGTTAAACTTTATATTTTCCCCAAAATAATGGATCACTTTAATAATGTGGTATATTATTTATCCCGTTATATGACGTCATTATCATTATAGTCATTGAATTATGTGATGATTAGTGTCCTAATGTATACGCAAGTTCAATTCAATTTCATGTTTGGTTTCCTACAAAAGCACATCGAAAGTATTAGAAAAATACATTTATTGGTAACAGAGGGTTTGTTTAATACAATTCGGGACCTCAGAGATGAAGAAACCAATCATTATATAAAGTCCAGTACAAATATGGGCGTTGTTCTAACAATGTTTTTATTTTTCATATAGAATGCGATTATAATGAACAATATCCCAAAAGAAAATGTTAAGAGCTCTTCACAGCAGCTCAGACAAAATTAATGTTTAATAAAGAATAAAACAAATATATACTCTAATGATTGGAGAGGAGATATTCATGTATACTCGGCCTCTGGAGGATGGGAGACCAACGTTTGTAATGATACCTACGCTACGACATAGTCGGGGAGATTGCTATAAATATAAAGCATTCCGTTTTCAAAATGTAACACCACTGATTGTATGTACTTGTGGACATGGTGGACGTGGTGTGGCAAGATTGGTAGTGCGCGCGCTTTCCAATCGTGAGATCTCGAGTTCAAACCCTGCCCACCACGTTTGTTCTTCAGCAAGACAATTTATCCACAATTGCTGCTATCTACTCATGTGTATATTAAATGGGGACCCGGTCATGCCGGTAGGAGGTGAAAGCTTTTATGTGAATGATCTTCTCAATGCCCATCAGCCGCTTGGAAGGAATGCTCCCCAGGGAGTGGAGATGGTGCGCACAATGTGTGCTGGTTTGCATTGTGTCCTATGACCGGTGTAATAATAGTGTAAAGCGTGTAGAGATGATTTGTATCATATTAGGCGTTATATAAATCGAACATAATTATTATATTATATTACTTACTTCCTTTTTACACAGTGGATGGTCACATCGGACAGTTTGCCTTCGGGACGATGCACGGCAAGAAGGTCGTTGTGATGCAGGGGCGGTTCCACATGTACGAGGGGTATCCTGCGTGGAAGGTGAGTAGAATAAATTATTATATAGTTATATCTGATTATTTCATTATGTTTGCTTATTTGATTACGTTACATTCTTTTATTACATTTGATTGTATTTGATTATTTGATTATTATATTTCATTATATTTGATGATGTTTGATTATTCCACACTCATGGTAAAATACATAATGTGTACAAAGCATAACAATCAACATCGTTTAGTGAGGAAAAACTAGTGAGTATAATTATGATAAGACAGATAAATCCACCTCGTTATGGGGGGGTCCTTTACCATTATGACGGGGTACTTTATTATTATGACGTCATACATGTAGAGAACGGGACCGGTGAGAACAAAAAATCGTCAAAGAACCCTCGAAAGTACATTGGCTGATTTTTCGGACTAAATTAGGATATATGATCAAACTAAAGCAAGGAATGGATAACTTACCTAATTAAGTGACCTCTTTTTAACGCTCTACTATCCGCGATTTACTAATCATCTAAACAGTTTTTACAGTTAGATGAGGATAAATAATGTGACACCCATGTGAAATTTTAGATGGAACAATGCTATAATTTGGTCATCTTCAGATGGCCTTATTTACATGGAGATAAGCAATCAGTTGGAGTATCGCCGAAGCCCGGTTAGCTCAGTCGGTAGAGCATCAGACTTTTAATCTGAGGGTCAAGGGTTCAAGTCCCTTATCGGGCGAGGGTGTTAATTTTGTTATCAAAAACGTCCGTTCTTTTATGTTATTTTGAGTTTTGATGCACTTTTATCAATTACGGTACCGTATGTTCCGTAAATAATTCAGGAGTAAATAAATGTAAATCAATGGAGCCGCGAGCTATCGAATCTGGCAGATTCTTCTTCAGGCGAACGAATGACACTAAAGCGGTGGTCACAACCCGCCGTACTTGCAAGTGCGTGCCCCGTGCGTGCTGTCTACTTGCAAAAACGTGGGCAAAATGTGGGTATCCGTACGTGGTGAGTACCGACTCAGTACCGACTCAGTACGGATTTGGGAGCACGCAGACACGACGTAGCACTTTTAGTGCACGAGGAACTTTCGCTGCGTTCGCTGCGTTTTCGCTGCGTTCTACAGCCAATGAGCGCACGTGCGTGCTGCGCACGTGATAAGTGCGTGATCCGTGCTTACTCGGCACTTCCCCAGTTCAACTGTCCAATGAGCACGCAGAACTCACGTGGACCGTACCGAGTAAGCACGTGCTCCGCACTTACAACGCACGTTGTGCGCACTGATTTCTGCAGTATAATATGAGCAGAAAAGGTTGTTCGCACTTGCACGCACTTAGTGAGTAAGGACACCGTACGTGAGCAGCACGTGTAAGTACGGCCTCCGTACGATAACGTGGCAACCGCACGGAGACCGTACGTTGTAAGCACGTACAACGCACTTATCACGTGCGCAACGTACGATGCACGCAACCGCTCACGGCCAGGCGTGGCGTGCGGGCCACGCACTTACACCGTGCGTTGACGGTACTCCCTCCCTGCTCTTGCCACTCCCTCCCCACGATTTCAGAAAAAAACGTAGCGGCCGTGGCCTCCCCAAAAAACGTACGGACTAAAAACACGCACGGTGGGTTGTGACCAGGGCTTCAAGCGGTGGTCACAACCCGCCGTACTTGCAAGTGCGTGCCCCGTGCGTGCTGTCTACTTGCAAAAACGTGGGCAAAATTTGGGTATCCGTACGTGGTGAGTACCGACTCAGTACCGACTCAGTACGGATTTGGGAGCACGCAGACACGACGTAGCACTTTTAGTGCACGAGGAACTTTCGCTGCGTTCGCTGCGTTTTCGCTGCGTTCTACAGCCAATGAGCGCACGTGCGTGCTGCGCACGTGATAAGTGCGTGGTCCGTGCTTACTCGGCACTTCCCCAGTTCAACTGTCCAATGAGCACGCAGAACTCACGTGGACCGTACCGAGTAAGCACGTGCTCCGCACTTACAACGCACGTTGTGCGCACTGATTTCTGCAGTATAATATGAGCAGAAAAGGTTGTTCGCACTTGCACGCACTTAGTGAGTAAGGACACCGTACGTGAGCAGCACGTGTACGTACGGCCTCCGTACGATAACGTGGCAACCGCACGGAGACCGTACATTGTAAGCACGTTGTAAGCACGTACAACGCACTTACCACGTGCGCAACGTACGATGCACGCAACCGCTCACGGCTAGGCGTGGCGTGCGGGCCCCGTACTTACACCGTGCGTGTGACGTGCGTTGCCGGTACTCCCTCCCTGCCTTTGCCACTCCCTCCCTACGTTTTCAGAAAAACGTGGCGGCCGTGGCCTCCCCAAAAACCGTACGGACTAAAAACACGCACGGTGGGTTGTGACCAGGGCTTAACTGAACTAAACATAGAATTATAAACATGCACATGTAGGAGGAAAGTGCGACCAGCAACAAGCTGGAGTGAAAAAGAACAAAAGAATGGGAGGATACAATGGAGGAGTAAAATAAACTTTCTTTTTAAAAGTAAGTTTCTAACTTTTATCGGTGGATGTTATGCGATGTGTAAACATTTATAAGCTGACATTGATGGGATAGACAAGCCTGGTTAGCTCAGTCGGTATAGCATCAGACTTTCAATCTGAGGGTCAAGGGTTCAAGTCCCTTATCGGGCGAGGACGTTCGTTTTTATCAAAAGTACAATAATATTATAAACATGTATTACTCTGTTATTACCTCTCAATAAAGCATCCGTTCTTTTATTTCATTTTTTGAGTTGTAAATTATTGATGCACTTTTGTCTATTATACAATATGAACTGTGAGCACTATTAATTACAGAGCCGCATAATTCACGAGTAAATCAACTCACTTTTCAAAGGTACATTTCTAACTTTTTTTTCATTGAACGTAATGCGATAGTTATGTCGATGAGACATACAAGCCCGGTTAGCTCAGTCGGTAGAGCATCAGACTTTTAATCTGAGGGTCAAGGGTTCAAGTCCCTTATTGGGCGAGGACGTTCATTTTTGTATAAAGATTACTTTACCTCTCTATGAAACTTGCGTTATATAATTATTTTAGGTGAAAACAAACAAATCAGAAACCCATTTTTAAGAACTTGTGTCTGTAACCCAACCGAACCCGATTTTAACAAGTCCCTTATCGGTGAAATGTATCATTGTGTTATCGAACATACATTTCAGTCTTATCTTCTGTTTAATTCTTATCAGCGGCTTTAAACAAGAACTCCCTTAAAATGTACTAATCAATATAGGACAGGCAAGCCCGGTTAGCTCAGTCGGTAGAGCATCAGACTTTTAATCTGAGGGTCAAGGGTTCAAGTCCCTTATTGGGCGAGGACGTTCATTTTTTTTCGAAAGATTCTTAAAATTTTACCTCTCTATGAACCTTGCGTTCTATATTTACTTTAGGTCCAAAAAAAACTTAACAAAAACACAAAAACCCAATTGTATTGTATTTAACAAAATTGTATTCACGCAAAACAATAAAGAACTAGTGTCTGTTACACCAACCAAACCTGATTTAACAAGTCCCTTATCGGGGACATGTATCATTGTGTATATCGAACCGCATGTTTCGTTTGTTAATTTAGAAGTAAATATAACATACATTTTAGTCTTATCTTCTTTTTAATTCTTATCAGCGGCCTTAAAGCGATCTTTAAACAAGAACTCTCTTAAAAATGTACTCATCAATAGGACAGGCAAGCCCGGTTAGCTCAGTCGGTAGAGCATCAGACTTTTAATCTGAGGGTCAAGGGTTCAAGTCCCTTATTGGGCGAGGACGTTCGTTTTTTTTTTAAAGATTGTTTTACCTCTCTATGAAACTTGCGTTCTATAATTATTTTAGGTAAAAAAACAAAACAAACCGTTTGTTATTATATCTAACGAAATTGCACTCACGCAAAGCAATTAAGTACTTGTGTACAGTATGTTTAACCAACCAAACCTGATTTTAACAAGTCCCTTATCGGGGACTTGTATCATGTATATCGAACCGCATGTTTCGTTTGTTAATTTATAAGTAAATATAACACCAACTTCAGTCTTATCTCCTTTGTAATTCTTATCAGCGGCCTTAAAGCGATCTTTAAACAAGAACTATCTTAAAAATGTACTAATCAATATAGTACAGGCAAGCCCGGTTAGCTCAGTCGGTAGAGCATCAGACTTTTAATCTGAGGGTCAGGGTCAAG
The DNA here is from genome assembly GCA_037951105.1 of Echinarachnius parma. NCBI lineage: Eukaryota > Metazoa > Echinodermata > Echinoidea > Clypeasteroida > Echinarachniidae > Echinarachnius > Echinarachnius parma. Next base: position 88,559 of record JBAMJV010003096.1, read on the forward strand.
GGTTCAAGTCCCTTATTGGGCGTTTCGTAATTTATGTTTTATATTTATTTTTACAAATAGGAAGGTTCCATCACATGCTATTCATTCTTTCCTTTTTTTTTTTTGGTAATCATAATTAATCATGAATATCACAACTTCACTAAACTTTTTATAAAATCACACTGTTAATTTAGAAGTAAATATAACACCAAGTTCAGGCTTATCTCCTTTTAAATTCTTATCAGCGGCCTTAAAGCGATCTTTAAATAAGATCTCCCTTATATACAAATGTACTAATCAATAGGTCAGGCAAGCCCGGTTAGCTCAGTCGGTAGAGCATCTGACTTTTAATCTGAGGGTCAAGGGTTCAAGTCCCGTATTGGGCGTTTCGTAATTTATGTTTTATATTTATTTTTACAAATAGGAAGGTTCCATCACATGCTATTCATTCTTTCCTCTTTTTTGTTTGTTAATCATATAATTAATCATGAATATCACAACTTCACTAAACTTTTTATAAAATCAGGTTCGGTAGGTTGCACACAGAACAAGTCTTGTATTGCGTAAATGCGATTTTATTATACATAATTTAAATTATTTCTATCAGTATCTTGCCATGTAATTCCCATAATCTTATAAAGCACTGGATCTGCATTATCTTCCTGCAAGTTCAGGGCCCCGTTGCAGAAAGAGTTACTGTCGAACATAATATAAAGGTGCAATTATTAATTACAAGTCAGATCATGTGACTAAATGCGCATATCTGATTGGTTCAAATGTGCATATTTTCTGTTTTTTTTTTGTTTTGTAATAGTATTTTATTTTCTCTCAAACAAATTTACAACGTAAATTTACAATACAAATCATTCATATAAGTACAACAAACTAATTGTGTACAGCATTACATATACATATACAATCTGTTCTTATACATATAATGATAATCATAGTGTTTGAGAAAAAAAGAGATCTATAGTAAAACAGAGAAACAATAGCGAACTAACAGAAGAAAGATAAAAAGAAAAAGAAAAAAAAAAAGGGGGGGGGGGGAGGCGGTAGTAAGAACTCTGTACATGGTGTCTCTGTGTCATACCCTAGTCAGAGAGTGTGTTCCATTTTCTATAATGAATTTGCAATGTTCCTCTCTGTTCAGCTATCTTTCTTTCTTCCTCTTTATTTTTCAATAATGTATCTTTAATATCTTTTATAGTTGGAGGATAATCTTTCGTTCTACTATTAACAAATATCATACTTTTTATCAACAATATAACATGATTTAATAATTGATCTTTTCCTACATTACTAACCTTGATTCCTACATGGACCCCTTTCCAATCTATATTTATTAATTCTTCTAAATCAAACTCGTTACCGCAGTCTACCCAGATCATTCTTACTTTTTCACAAAAGTAAAACAAATGTTCATATGTTTCCTGCATTTTATGACAAAAAGAGCATAAATTACTATCCCCCATATGAAAAGTAAACATGTGTTTCTTTGTATAAATAAGATTGTATAGTAATTTAAATTGAAATTCCCTTAGTGAACTATTAAGCGTGGATTTTCGGGAGCGTACAAAAATATTTTCATTATCTTTTCCAAAGACATTATATAAGTGTTCTATGTTGCGAACTGCAAAAGACTTCTCTAATCTTAAATTTAACAAATGATCATATATATATTTTGAAGTTATATCACACAATGAATAATCTTTTCCACTCAATCGAAACTCCAAATTCAGTGCAGTATCTTCCATCACATTATAATCTCTACTTAACAATTGTTTCCATATAAATGGTATATTTTCAAAAATCTGTTTCACTATGTCAATTTCTGACCTATCTAATCCTAGTCTCATAAATTCCTTGACAGATTTTATTCTTCCTTTGCTATCGACTATATGATGTATTTTATAAACATTTTTCAAAAATAATGTTTCATTATAATAAATTTGTCCATTAATTCGAATATATCTATTATTAAAAACAATTTGATTCCTGCTTCCAGTTTCTTTTAACAAAAAATCTTTTGAACCTATCCAAGCTTCTAACATTTCCCTGTAAAAACCCGGAAGTGACAAATTCAATAAATCAAATGAAACATTACAAAAGAAAACCAACAAACCTCCTGCTTGTCTAGTCAAGAATTTAAAAACTCTTTTCCATCCCATCATTGATTCCCCCTCAAAAAGTCTCTTAATCCACATTATTCTCTGTGTCCGAATAAATAATTGAAAATCAATCATTTTTAGACCCCCTTTTTCGTAATTCAAAAAAGTAACTTCCCGTTTAATTTTATCTTTTCCATGCCACAAAAAATCAAATGTTAATCTATTCAAATCTTCTATTACACCTTGCGGAATTGGAGTGAGTGAAGATACAAATATTAATTTAGAAATCACAAACGTCTTTATCAATTGAATTTTTCCCATCAGGGTCAAGTCCCGCTGTTTCCACCATATTAATAAATGTTTAATTTTACTTCAAATTTCTTTATAATTCATTCTTTCTCGAACTTCAGGGTCCATAGAAAAATATACACCTAATATTTTAATCATCCCAACTTTTGTACCAAAAGGAGTTACAATTTCTTTTCCATGAAGAGGGCCTAATAACAAAACATATGTTTTGTCTCGATTAATTTGTAATCCCGATATTATAGCAAAAGTTTCAAATTTTTCATTTAATTTTATCAACGAATCTTTATCTTTTACAAAAAGCGTCATATCGTCTGCGTATAATACTTGTTTAATATGTGCATTTCCCAAAATAAACCCTGAAATTTCATTGTCGGTCCTAATCGAGCGTGCTAAAGTTTCTATACATAATATAAATAAATAGGGTGATAAGGGGTCTCCCTGCCTTACCCCTTTCATAATATTAAAATAACCAGTCGATACATTGCCGTTAAATACACAACTCTGAGCGCCCTTGTAGAGTGTACGAACCCATTTACAAAATGAAGTCCCAAAACCAAACGTCTTTAACACATTTTGCAAAAAATCATGAGAAACAGTATCAAAAGCCTTTTTAAAGTCAATGGCTAATAAAAACCCTGGTATATTATTTGTTTTAGTATAGAAAATCATATCGTCTATCAATCTTATAGCCTCACCGATATTTCTCCCTTTTAAATATCCTACCTGATCTATACTAATAAGTTCCCCTAATACTTTTTAAATCCGAACAGACAATATCTTAGCTAAAATTTTGTAATCTACATTTAATAATGATATAGGCCTGTAATTTGTTATTTGTAAGGGGTCTTTATCTTCCTTTTGAATCAATATTATAATAGCTTGTTTTTGTGAAGAAGATAATTCTTCTTTAACAAATGCTTCATTTAAAGCCCTTACCACAATATCACCAATAACAGGCCAAAATAATTCATAAAACTCTGCACTAAGACCATCGTTTCCGGGTGACTTATAACCTTTCATTTCTTTTAAAACCGCTATACATTCCCTTTGAGTTATATTACCTTCGCAAATTTCCTTTGATTCTAAACCTAATTTTGGCAAACCTTTAAAAAATAAACTTTCATTAAATAATTCTACATTAACAACAAATTTGGAATATAATCCAGCATAAAACCTTTGTATTTCCCGAATAATAATATCCATATCAAAACTTATTTTTCCTCCATCTACTAATAATTTACTTATAATTGTCTTCTTTTTATTTGCTTCCATTAGTTGCACAAAATATTTAGTATTTTGTTCCCCTCTCTCATAAAATGATGCTCGAGATCGAACTTTCAAACCCTCATTAATATATTCATAACATTTTTTTAACTCCATTCTTTTATTTTCCAACAAATCAACCTTTTCCTTTTCTACCTTTTCTATCAATTCTTTTTCAATTACACTTATATCATTTTCAAGATTTTGAACTTTTTCTTTCCTTTTTCTAGATTTTTCTTTAGAAAATTTCCTAATAAAATTGCTAATTTTCATTTTCAAAAAATCCCAATACACTCTTACATCTTTAATTTCTTTTTCATATATATTTCTTAATCTCCCTATTTCCACTTCCATCTGTCTAATAAATTCCCCATCTCCACATAAACTATTATTGAACTTCCAGTAACTACCTTTACCTTTAATTGAAAAATTAGGCAAATTATAAAATTGTAACTGAACAGCAAAATGATCTGGTGCAATTGATGGTATTATATTACATTTTAAGACAATTTGTTCTAAACTATATGAAATAAAAAAATAATCTAAACGACTTTGGACAAAGGGGTTAATTTGTTTAAACGTATATTGTTTTTTTAAACCATTTTCCCCCCGCCAAATATCTAATAAAGTCCATTTATCCTTATAATTATCAAAGTGTTTAAGAAATATCGACTGTATCTCTTTTTTATTACTTCCCAAATAATCTAAATCAACATTATAAATCATATTAAAATCCCCTCCCATAATTATTGGGTTACCATTACCATTTATTGTATCCAAACTGTTATCAATACTATTCAAAAACTCAATCTGCTCCATTGATTTCCCTCTTACTGGAAAATACGCGTTTATTAATATTAATCTTAATCCCTGAATAATACAGTCTAAAATAATAAATCTCCCTGCATTATCATTGCGCACTTGAAGAACCTGGATATCTAATTTAGAATCTATCAATACCGCCACCCCTCTACTGTGATTTGTCCCATGGCTATAATAAATTGTTCCATCCCACAAAGAACCCCATACATCTTCAACATCATTAGTGCTGTAAGTCTCCTGCAAAAAAGCTACTTCTACTCGTTTATCTCGTAACCAAGATAAAATACCACCCCTTTTTGTTCTTTCCCTTATTCCCTTAACATTCAAGGATACAAAATTACAATTAAACGATATATTATCAAAGTCCGTCATTATATATCAATATCAATACATATAAACTTTATCATCATTTCTATTTAAATATAACCTGAGTAATGAGAAGGGGACACACACTTCTTTAGAGTAACCCTCATAATTCTGACTGTTACCACAAAAATATGAAAAAAGAGGAACTACCGCCATACCCCTTGGAAAAGAAATTAAAAAAGTTAAACAGTCACAAGAATAACAATACATAGAAGAAAAAAGAAGAACAAAACAAATAAATCGAATCGAACCACCAAGTGCGAAAAAAGAATAATAATAAACTACCGTCCGAATGAGCCGCCACCCATCCCCTTCACTACACAAAAATAAGAATAAACAATAGAAAAAACTCGTCACTACTGAATTTTGCAATTTTGCAATTTTACAATCGATTGCAATTATTTCCGCAACGGGGCCCAGAAAAGGGTTTAGGATGAACTAGCCGGTTTCACACACAATTATCTAGATAATTAGCCCCTGTGTGTCGCCGACCATTGTGCAGCTAGTGATATTTCGAGTTATGTTACGTAATATTTTGAACTTTATTTTCTGCTCTTGAATCCAGGTGATGTCCCCTGTACGGGTGATGAAGCTGATGGGTGTGGACACTCTGATCGTCACTAACTCATCCGAGGGACTCAACCCTGGCTACAGTGTGGGAGACATCATGCTCATGTATGATCATATCGGGATTCCCACTCTCTCGGGACTGAACCCGCTCAACGGGAAAAACGACGAGAGGTAAATATTGCTCATCATAATAATTTTATTCTTTAAACATGATTATATCCAGTGGTCTTTTCTTTGTTTTCATGGTTTAAATACATGATAGTGACCATTCATTAGGGGGTATCAACCCTGGCTACAGTGTAGGAGACATCATGCTCATGTATGATCATATCGGGATTCCCACACTCTCGGGACTGAACCCACTCAACGGGAAAAACGACGAAAGGTAAATATTGCTCACCCTTATTGTTATAGTTCTTAACTTCATTTTTATGGTTTCAAAATTTAATGAAATACTCTGCATTTGAGTGAAAATTCAGCCGGGGGTATCAACCCTATATACAGTGTGGGAAACATCATGCTCATGTATGATCATATCGGGATTCCCGCACTTTCGGGACTGAACCTGCTTAGCGGGAAACACGACGAAATGTATAATCTCTAATTAAATCATTGTAAACAATAATTGTAGTTATCTTCAATTGATATTATGGTGTAAAGACTCTGTGAAATCACTGCATTATAATGACGATTCTATCGGGGTTTCAACCCTATTCCTGCATGCAGGGCTGAACCCATTCAATGCGTAAACCGACGAAAGGTGTGATATATTTGTTCGCTCTAATTCATTGATTAACAACTACGATTCTCACTTTGTTTTCATGGTTTGGGACACAGAGTCGAACTCTAAATATAGTGTTCATTAATTTGCTCACGGGTCTCAACCCTAGAAAGAAACAACTATAGATTTCATGATATTCATATCTTAGAAAGACAACAAATATAATGCTCAATTAGATAATTCGTTGAATACTACAGTGCGCCATCTAGTGTTTGAAAACAGTTGTTCTGACATTATCCATGATTGGAGTTGATCATAGCGAAAATTAAATTGGGTATTGAGAAAATAACGTGTTATGCTTTGACATATGGATTTATTTGCAGTTCATTTATTCTTCTAGAGTTTTTTTTGTTATAATTATTTCTTAATCTCTTCATCTGAGGTATGACAACAGTGCACAAAGATGAATCTTGTATTACATATCTGCATTAAAAGTTGAAAATGAGTTTCAATGTTTGAGAGTCATTATTCTAACAATTTGATGTTGATTTATGGTTATTATTTCATGTTTTTATAAATTTCAAATACTTTATTTTCTGCAATCAATAAACAAATCAATTACAACAAATATGGATAATGATATAGAACATAAACTTGCAAACAGTACATAATATAGAAAACAAATACTTTAAAATGAGTAAGCGTTACTAAATAGGCCGGGCCATTAAAGGGGAATTAACCCTTATCCTTTTGACTTACTGGATGTGATGAGAGCATAACTACTATCATTGCTAGTCACTTATTTCCTCATGAATATTCCCGATTACAAAAATAATCAATATTTTATGGACCACTGTCGTCTGCTTTCAATGCCCATAGGAGGCGGCCATTTCTTCAACTACTCGCGGTGAAATGACGTGGCAGGCGGAGAACACAATAGCATTATCGTAACCGCTATTGTGTTCTCCGCCTGACATGTCATTTCACCGCGAGAAGTTGAAGAAATGGCCGCCTCCTGTTGGCATTGAAAGCAGACGACAGTGGCCATGAAATATTGATTATTTTCATTATTGGGAATATTCATGAGGAAATAAGTGACTAGAAATGACAAGAGTTATGCTCTTATCACATCCAGTAAGTCAAAAGGATAATGGTTAATTCCCCTTTAAGTGTATAAAGAAAGAAAGCAGAATTATTGATCCAATGTTATGTATATTTTATTTTTGTCTACCTTTTACATCTTCCTTTTCTTCCTTTCATTTTTCCTAGATTCGGACCGCGATTTATAGACATGGCGAGGGTGTACGACGAGTCTCTGAAGAAGTCCGCGTTGAAAGTTGCGGAGAAGTTAAAGTGCTCGGGGTTCATGAAGCAAGGGGTATATGCGATGGTTGGTGGACCTTCGCTTGGGACGCCGGCGGAGGCTCGCTATCTCCAACTCATTGGTGGTGATGCAGTAGGTTAGTATCGCATTTCTTTGGGCCTTTCTCCAATAAAGTGGTCTAAATATCGCACATACATGGTCATTATCTTTATCAACAACATCACCATCATCATCATCATCAACATCGTCATCATCATCATCATCATCATCATTATCATTATCATCGTCACCATCACCATCATCATCATCATCATCATCATCATCATCATCATCATCATCATCATCATCATCATCATCATCATCATCATCTCCATCCCCCACATTCTCCTCCTTATCACCATCATTATCATCGCCAACGTCACCATCATCATCAAATAACTAAGCACTTCAGACTTTGGATTGATTCTAAGCTCGAATTGTTTGCCTTAGTGGGGTCACGCCGTAGGTAAGATCCCGAGTCGTTTGTCATTATCCTATAAAGAGTTTGGATATGAGTCAGGTTCTGAGTTTGGTGACCACTAGCGAATGAGTTGGGTCGAGCTGGCTGATGGGTTGGACGTCGAGTTAGGTGACGAGTTGGGTGAAGAAGTTGGGTTTCGAGTTGAGTGTTGAGTCGAGTTGAGTCGAGTCGAGTTGAGTGTTGAGTGATGAGTTTGTTGACGATTTTGCTGTCAAATTTGGTATCGAGTCCCGGAATCGAGTCGCATAAATTATGGAGTTGGGTGTTGAGTTAGGTGACTGTAGTTGAGTACAGAGTTGAGTCTACATGGGCGATTGGGAAAATGGTTTATTTTGTAATGCTTCCATGCCGAGCTGTGTGACGAGTTGATGCTGAGTTAAAAATTAAGTTCCCAATTCACATATTATTCACATTTCATAATCATCTAATACAAAAAATTATGAATGCAGGAGTTATTTTTTTCTCTTCATAATTCTCTTTTTATTTTGTTCCCATACAATTCCAAGGAATGAGCACGGTACCAGAAGTGATCACGGTACCAGAAGTGATCACGGCAAGACATGTGCTTGGCGTCTTGATTTTTATAATGGCATTGACATTTTATAATGGATCTGATGAATCATAAAGGAAATGATATTTTTCAGACGTTTAATATTATTTCTATTTCTTTTTTATCCCCGATTTCTCAAAAATTTAAAGGAATGAGCACGGTACCGGAAGTGCTCGCAGCGAGGCATTGTGGGATGCGGGTGCTCGGTCTCTCCCTCATAACGTCATTGGTCAACATGGACTACCATTCGGTGATCGGAATGCCGCAGGAGGAGATGGATGAGACGGTGAAGTGGCGGGCCGAACTCGCTCAGGATATCATATACGGCGTCGTTGCCCGTATGGAATCGAGCTGAGATCGTTAATGATGATGACGTTCAAAAGAATGACTTTCATACCGAAATGAACCTTAAATTACCATGTGACAACAAAACCTGTTGATAATTTAACTATTTTAGGCAGCAGGTGGCGGCCTAACATTGTACAGGCTATCATATACGGCGTCGTCGCCCGAATGGAATCGAGCTGAGATCGTTAATGATGATGACGTTCAAAAGAATGGCTTTCATACCGAAATGAACCTTAAAATAATATGTCACAAACATGTTCAAAATTTAGCCATGTGAGACAGAAAGTGCATGGCTGATATCGAACGGGATATCATATATGGCGTCGTTGCCCGTATGGAATCGAGCTGAGATCGATGATGACGTCGATGATGAAGGCTTGACGAAGAATGGCTTTCATGCTGATACAAACATTTAAATTACTATGTCACGAAAAAACCCTGTTGAAAGTTTGACCGAAGTATTGAAGAAATCAAGTGCCCATTATGGAATCGAGCTGAGATTAATAATGATGATGTTGTTACAGCATCCGTTATATTGACAATGACGTTTTTATGAGAAGTGACTTCCGTCACAAGAAAGCTGTTGATATTTAACTATTGAGGACAGCAAGTGACCGGCTGACTTCGTCCAATATATCATCTTCGGCGTCATTGCCCATATTGAATCAAGCGGAGATCACTGATAATGATTTTCATACTGAACAATGTGACTCTTTAATGAATCAAACTCATTGAGGTTAGGGATTTGATGATTGAATGATTTGGTGGGGACGGTGAAGTGGTTGGTTGTCATCATATAGGATATAGCATGGATTCATTGCTCGTATGGTATCGGAAACGTGCCAGTGGAGCACATTCCCGGTGCCACATTAATTGGAAGGCCACAGCTAAATTGCCTTTTGGGATATATGAAAGGAATCTATTGTAAAGCAAATGCCCCGCACCTGACGATTAGGGTGTGCACTGAACAATAGAGCCACTTACGTATACAATGCCACCGCACAATACAATGGGCATGGTCAAGTACTCTATTACCATTGCGTGCAATCATAGACGTGGCATCCAAGCAGTAGCTGCATTGCAAGCACTTGGCACGTTAGGTCCTAATTTGATAATGATGAAGATGATGAAGAACATCAATCACATAATACTTTGTTTTGCGGGCGATGTCGTTGCTATCACTAGTAAGCCAGGCCCGTGGCCAGGGGGGAGCTTTGGGTGGTCTTGGTCTCGGCCATATGTCTTGGCCACGTTCACGATCGCTTTTGTAAATAATGAAGGAAAAACAACAACAACAATAAACTCATCATTAACGACGATCGTGGCAAAACGTTAGGTGGTTGTAAGAGGAGGATAATCGTTGTCATTTGTTGACATTGTCTTCTCTATACCTTATTGCCACGATATTGTCCAAGCGAAATGTGCATTATTGTGAAGGAAAAATCATTATTATTATTATTAAATACAATCTTTAGAGTATTTTACTCATACTGCCATAATTAGGGAACCGCGTATGGTACAGCTTACAGAGCCGTGTACGTAGTTGTTGGTTTTATAACGTGTTTTTAATATTTCTGCATTTTTTTTTCTGCACAATTGTCATGAGAATAGAGGTTATACCGCCCTCTATCATTTCCACTTGCATATTTATACATTTTTTCTTCAAGTTTTATTATCACCAAAGAGAACAAATATAATGGTGCATGATTGTTATATATCATACTCTTGTATATTGTATATATTGTATATTGTATATATTTCGTAAACTTAGAATACCTACATTTTATGCGCAACTTATTTATAATTTACTATTGTTACAGTTTTTATCTGGCACATCAACTAATTTTGTTTAAAAGTAGTTTTAACCATACCCATTTGAATGTGTACTTTAAACCATACCCATTTGAATGTCCGTTTATATTTTCGTACAATGTATATAATTATGATCATGACTGTCCGAATAATTACGTTTTGCTTTGATGATTTCAAAGATTTCCTCTTGAGCGACAGTATGAATCAAATATTAAAAACTCCTCGAACAAGTTTACTTTGTTTCACAAAGATCTCAAGTGGAACTTAACTAAGTTGGACTTAAAAAGTATGGAAAATGATTCGTAGCTTCGGAATTGGAAAAAGTCAAGAGCCCAAAATGCAATTATTTGAAACTTAAGAAGAAAATGTTTACATCAATAACTGTTCAACTCTCTTTGATAAAAGAAAATGTTAATGATTTTGATCAAACCCACCCCCTTCCCCTGAGGGGCAGAATAAAAAGGGAGGATAGTGCTATTTCCCCTGCTTTTATATCAAATAAATTGTGACGCCATTGATATAAACACAACAATTAAAAGATAACAATATCGACCAGGGGAAAATTAAAGAATTTGCCATAATTTTGTTTGTGACCTCTCGCGATTTTTGAGGACGCGGAAAAATTTGGCAAGGCCAAGGTGTGAATGAACTTTTTTGAAAACGATAGGTATTTTGCTCTTTTGATATCTAAAAAAAACAAACACTCTTGATACAATTCTAACAGCGCATGTCTTTCGTTTGGCTGCC
>JBAMJV010003096.1:105000-107133 GCA_037951105.1 Echinarachnius parma
TGCTAGTCTAGGAATTATCCGGCAAAGAGCAATTTATTTGAATGGGAGTAATTATTCGGACTGCTGGTTTAATTTTCCCTCTTCTTTCAATTTGGCGCAAGTCATATTTCACACTCTGGACAAAAACAGTCAGTGTTTGCCCAAGCGTGAATGAAAATTTGCTTTGTTAGTGGCACTTGATAGATGAGACCATTGTGCATCTATCGACATGAAAAAATCTTCAAAATATTTTGAAATGTAATTTTGACAGATTTTTCAAAAGTGTAACTCTTTTTTTCATACGCCCTGTATAGTGCACGCTGGCGCTACTGCACATTCGCGAATTCGATTGCCCATAAATGAACCTTTGTGTCTATTCACGAAAGCTAATATGCGTATGCATGAATTCGTTTGCACTTATTCGGAATTTGGAAGCCCGATACCAACGATTACGCGGTAATGCGTGAATTTGAATGACCCTTAATGATTTCGATTGAAGAAAAAAAAACCTATAGTATCATTATAAGGAATATGACTATCTAGCATCAATGTGCATAGAAAGGAACATAGAGATTATTCGGATTTGACATTATCCACTGGAGAATTTAAACTGTGTACAAACTAAATGCAATATAAACAATGTAGCCTACATATCAGATTACAGAAATACACATTTTATCAAACCTTCTTCAGTTTTCTATCATCAACAGAGTTACTAATTACTACAATGTAGATCCTTTAGTCATCTACGTCACTCTTTGCACATCAACATTATATAAACGTCACTCTTCTGCACTTGTCAACAAAGTTTCAAATCCCTAAATCCTTCGACGGCTATGTCCATTGTGAACGGACATGTTAAAAAATTACACATCTATTAAACGTATGTACTCATTATTATAATGTTCATTCTTCTATGAATAATGTGCAAACTTTGACATAAAGGGAAACTTCCCGGTTTCACCCATTTATCATATTGATTTTACTACAACCACGTATACAGATCCCATGAATGATTAAATGTTCAAGTACAAGGGATAAGTTCTTTGACCTCGTATACGCTTATATAAAGGTACCATAATAGAGTTGTATGAAAGGGACCTGCTGAAAAGAACAACAAATCCACTCATAGATCGTACTCATCAATCACAATACCTGATCGATGAATAATTGATCGATGACAATAGACAAACTTTTTCATAAAGGGAAACTTCCCCGGTTTTACCCCTGCATATTGTATGTTCCCACACTTAAAGGGACAGTAAAGAACTGATAAGAGGGAGCTTCAAACATAATGTTATGCGAGGCAATGTAAAGGGAAACGTAGGGTACCGTATAGTAAACTGCGAAAGCACTTGATTTTCAAAACAAACAAAAGTTGTTGTTTTTTAAATTAAAATCCGCCAAGAAACAGCTGACATATTTACACACTGACTTTTATTGCGATGTCATTAATATAAGATATGATACTCATACAACCCATCCATTCAATCATTAACATATTATACCAAACTCTGGTAATCTCTGTATTTACTGTTTATTTTAGGAAAAATGTTAGGAAAAAAAAGAAGAAAAAAAAATCATCTACATTTTAAGAAAAAGATTGTTAATCTACCAGGTATTTGAATAGCCCCCTATTACATTAATGGTTAATACCAGTATGTGAAGTATAACAGCCCCGTAAATAATATGTTAAGATTTCTCTCTACTGTTCGAGCATCGTGGAGTGATAATTATTTGTTTTAAAATTGTAACATACCAGTTTTGAACACTAACATTCCGCATGACAAAAACTTTCTTTCCCTTTAACTTCTAAAAATGTATTGATCGACGGCTCAATATCTGTCATTTAGATTCGGGTCAATGCGACTGAATCTCTACTCCTTAACGACTACAACTCATATATAATTCAATACAATATCTAAATATCTGAAATATCAAAATACTGTAGATACTTTGAATATCTCTTGTCCTACTCCACTTACGCCGAGTGACAAAACTGTCGAATATATATTAGTGATAATGACAGCTTTTTATCAAGTTTAGATTATTTTTTTTTGAAAAATGGGTGTTAATTCTTAAGCCCAGGCCTCCGCACACAGAACCGACTCGACCCGATCCGACTGTTTTTCAGTCGGTTCAGCTCAGTATACG
>JBAMJV010003097.1:0-58574 GCA_037951105.1 Echinarachnius parma
CGAGGGATTTTAAATGCTATTGAGGGAGGAGTTAATGAACCTTTTTTCTTCACGAAATAGCATTTTAAATCCCGAGGGGAACATACCATAATTTTCCCGGCAGCAAAGTTAACAACTGTTTTATCATCTGATTGCTATGTAACAGTGCCATTTAATATTTAAAGAATATTGACTGGCCTTGAGGGAGACACGGCAAATATTGCCTGAACTAGATTCATATTGCCCGAGTCGAAGACGAGGGCAATATTAGCCTATCCGATATGCGTCTGAGCTTTCTGGCAAGTACTAATCGCGTTATGGAGACGAAAAACCGGTGATCTGTCTCGAACCCGATGCGCGGAGCGCATCCGCCTATCATCAGTCATTTACTCATCATTATTCATATATGTTTATTGTATGTATGACGTGAAGTAACAGAGTCGCTTGTACCGACCGCAATTTATGGCCTAAACTTCAACCCATTCCCTTCATGATTCTGAAATCGCCATAAACTTTGCACTCAGACCAACCAGTTCCCGTAGTCAGAGATAAATTGTGTTAGAGAGAGAGAGAGGAAGAGAGAGACGTCGCATAGCGCATGGCGCACTGTGCTGTGTGAGATTGTGTGTGACTGTGTGTAACTGCACGAGTTCTCTGACCGTACCACTGCATGCACTGCAGAGTTCGTATGACGTTACAGCATCATCGCTCATTGGCCTATTTTGGTCCATGTCACATAAATATTCATGAAATAGCTTTGCGGGGGGTTCGTAGAAATGCTACGAAGAATCAATGTAAATCAAGGCAAATAAAGAAAATAAAAACTTTTCACGTTCATCACTGGTGATGGGCTTCGCGCTGCACGCTCAAACTAGGCATATCGCGGTTAGTACACTGCCGGTAGAACCTGCCAGACAGCACGATGCCTATTAGATAGGCTAGGGCAATATGGATCTAGTGAGGTCAATATTTGTAGTGTAGCCCGAAAGTCCAGTCAATATTGTAATTATTAACTAATCAGACATCTCGAGCGATCATGCAATATATTAATTTGAAAGGTACAAATTACACAATTCTTACAATTATTGAACATGTTGAACGATGTTTAAACTTCAAATGCATACATTCATCTTGACTTCATCCCAGTTTGTTTACTTAGCTAGCGCGTAGCACATTATTACGTCATAATTAGACACGCGCAAATCATTAATGAACGCGCGTATGATTTTGCGCACTCATGATGTTAGCGCGCCTTCATACTCGGATATATTTATTGACCGGCAATTAAACACAAAATCCCATTGACTTTTCTGAGCGGGCAATATGATTAGTTTTCACCCCTAGTTTTGTTGACCTACTTAACTTGGAGGGCAATATGGATTTAAAATTGCCCTGCTCAGATGCCTGATTTGGTTAATAATGTTGCGCGTTCGACGGCCGAGATCTCAGGGGGGGGGGGGGGGGTGGAATCCACACTACAAATATTGACCTCACTAGATCCATATTGCCCTCGTCTTCGACTCGGGCAATATGAATCTAGTTCAGGCAATATTTGCCGTGTCTCCCTCAAGGCCAGTCAATATTCTTTAAATATTACATGGCAGCTCATGTACTGTATTTACAGTTAGGTGATAATAGGTATAACGTATTAACCCTAATAGGGCCGGGGGGAGGGGGGGGGCATAATGCCCCCCCCCCCCTCCGCAATTTTTGTTATTGCTCCGAAACGCTGTACAATGACGCGCCGCTGCTTGGTGGCTTTTTTTTTCGGGTCTTGCGCACATTTTAAAACAAAAATTTCGAAAATCGGACCTACCGTTACAAAGTCACGTGACCTTTTAGTTAAATTATAGTTTTAAAATACAAAAAAAAATAAAAAAATAAAATACATAAGTTAAAAAAACAAAGAAATACATAAGAAATTAACAAAACAATAGAAAACCCAAGGAAGAACCAGGCTCTTCAAATTTTTTTTGTTGTATTATCATTCCACATGCTCTAAAGAATATATGTAGTGAAAACCAGAGTTTAATTATGAAGAATATATGATTTATGGGTAATAATATGAATTTCACGACTTATTTGCATAAATTACCATAAATATGCAAATTAATGAGTTTTTCAAAAAATTTAGCCGAGATCTTAGGGGGGGGGGGCATCCCCCCCCCCCCCCCCGGCCTGCTGAAGACCTCAAATAGCCCGGCCCTTTTAGGGTTAAGGATCGACGCCCTTGTCCAAGGACATCTTTATAATCGCGTTCCACTGTCCACCATTGGCCCCTCGCAGGATCCCCTCAGAGCTCGACGCATCTCCTCGCCCCTCGACCTGACGGTGTTAGGGTGGCGTAATATGTTTACTGGGGTGTGTGACCCTCCATGTAACATTGCATCATCAAGGACCTCATAATAACTACGTTCGATCCACTGTACAGCATTAAACCTTGAGAGCTTGACGCATATCCTTTCTATTTGGTCTCACGAAGGCGTCGGGTTTCTGGGACGTGTGGACCTCCATCAAACCTTACATCATCAACATCAAGGACCTTATTATAACACTCAACTGTAATTATGTCCTTTCTATTTACCTCATAGGATCCTATCGGAGCTCGACGCGTATCTTCTCCCTTCGATGACACGGTCGAGTTGATTGCTGCTAGTTGACACCATCCCGAGAAACTTCGCCGATCTGGTTTTCTGGAACGCGCTGGCATTCTCCAAACCTGTCATCATCAAGGACACCAAGACCAGCTTGGCATGTTACCCATTTGTTTGGTTTAAATAAAAATCAAACGCTTATCATATTTGATCTGACAGTAGTATACACCAGGGGCAGAACAAGAGTATCCATTTGTGAAGGTCATATAAAAAGCCCACAAAAAATGTTGATGTGTATATAATCAAGTGACATCAGACACGATAGCAATGTGTTGCGAAAACTGAATTCTCTTAAAGACCTACCATAGAGTTTATTTTTCATGTTCGTTATATTTCAATACGCAAGTATTTCTGCTTCTGATCTAGTGTACATTACGCACCATGTGCAAGATGCTCCCAAGATGGCACCACGTATGTGATTAAATGGATCTAGTAACTTTGTTGTCATGTGCAAAAAGTGGTGAATGGTTGATACAATGTATATTGTTGTTATATATTATGTCCACAGGGTATTGTGCGAAAATTTCAAGTCAAATGGACATTGCATGCCCAAGTAATGAGCGAAAATGCAAATTGATATTGGGTGATATTCACTAACTCACTGCATTCACTTTGTACAGGGATGAAAAACTCGCCCGGAGTTTTTCATACCTGAATACTTCAATCATACATATCTTTGTAACGAAATGGAAATTTGAAAAACCGAAACCTGCCCCGTGATTTTATTGTTAATACGAATACAACAAGGTATAAGGGAACCGCTAGAATAAAAATTTTATTTTCAGGATTTAGACGATGTTACTAAGCCCCTTTAAGGAATCCGTTAACTCTAACTTTAAGTCCGTGAGAGACGTTGTTGCTCTGTTGACATAGTGTGTATATGTGTCTACATTACGTCTGATCTGAATCATCGGCATGTTCATGTTGACAGGTTCGAACGAAACCATGCATACCAAACCAGCCTTATACACACCTACCTTTAACTTTTGGTAAAATTGTCAACAGATGTCAAGTATATACTTTAAAAATGATGTATATGTAATGCAACATTAGTTGCTACCTACCATACGTTCAACGAATTTGAACTAGACGCCTCTGTTAATTTCCTCAGCGGAAAGTCAGAACTGGTATAGGAAAGCACTTTTACATATGATTATCAATCTTATTAGGCGGTATGTAAATCAAGTATTATTATTAATAGTGTTATCATTAGTATAGTAACTTATAACAACTTGTATAAACTCTAAAGTCAAGATCTATAGGCTATACGTAACCCTTCGTATCTGTGTCTACCGATTGGGGGAAGGGTAAAATGGCCTCTAATGGCGAGGAGTGTGAGATGAGAGGGTGTGAGCAGAAATTATTTTGCGACAAACATGAACAAATTGTATGTAGCTCGAGTGAAAGGGTGCGTCACAAAGGATGTAAATTAACAAACATTGAACAGGCTATCAAAGAAAAGAAAGGGCAGGTGGAAGACATCCGTAACAACCTTAAGCAGACACAAGGAGGGTTCACAAGGCTTCTGCAGGAGAAGGATATCATCTGGCATGGCGTGGAGGAACATCTCGCTAAGAAGAAATTTGAAATCAATGCTCAATTCGATGTCGAAATCGAAAAGGAGATTGATGAGGAACGACCTGAAATCGAGTCGAAAATCAACCAGGAAGCCGACTACAAAATCAAAGAGATAAACGAAAAAAGAGATGCGGAGCTTGCCCTGGTGCGAAAGAAGGCCGACGAGAAAAGACATCCTCTGGAAAAAAAGCGACAAGAAATCATGGCTGATCTTGAAGGAATAGGCAAGACCTACAAAAAGGATCTAGATGGATTGACTGAAAAGCTGAAAGAGAATTTAGAACCACTTGAACGATTAATTTCAGACTGTATTGGCGAAGCAGGGGAGCTTCTTGAAAATGACAAGGCACTTCTTTTGGAAACGCAAAATTTCCGCCTTTCACATAAAATGTTACACATATTTTACTATGGTAAAATCGTAGAAAGAGAGAAGACGCTCACACGGAACGTTCACACTGTCAAATATTTCAGAGATCCCGAGCGTGCCATCCACACAGGAAGACTCGATGGGCACGTTGGAACTTGGACAGATGTTCTTACCTTCGAAACTCCCGACAACACGTTTCACCTTTGTGGTTGTATTGATGAATTTCATATCGTCGTGTCAGATCTGGTTAAACGTAACTTGTACGAAGTAAACCTACACGACAAGAAAAAGCGCCCTATCAAATTAATGGCTGACGAAGCTAATGTTCAGTCTTGCGTTTCCTTGAGTGATGATACGATTGCTATTAGTGGAACTAGATATAAGGATAAGGTAGAAGAGGAATTCATCATCCTCTGCACCCGAGACTGGCAACTAGTAAAGACGATCTCTATACCATTAACAGTGGGAGAGTCTATTTATTCAAGTTTTCCTATTGATACCAACGCAGACAGACATATCATTGCGTTGGAAGGGAAATCCATCACAACTTACCCCGGAGGCCAAATACAAAGATTTAGTGAAATCTTCAACCTACTTACGATAGATCCTTCACTCGACGGTCAGGCTGCGATCATTAGGATGGTCCCTCTTACCTTCCCAAAGGGATGCAAGAGGCCCACAAGAATCAAGACTTTGCCTTCCGGAAAAATCCTCGTGCATCTAGAGAACTCGAAGTTACTGCAGATTGACCAATCTGGGAAAGTTACAGACTTTCCTAATTATTTCCCTGAATACAATGTATATTCAGATGTCGCTGTAGATAAACTGTCCGGTATGATATACATCAAACCAACGTATGATGTCATGCACCAGATAATTGAAGATGGCGCATGTACGAACGATGGTTGGCCAAAGAATGACGGGTCACATTATAATATCCCTTCACTCGATGTCACTCCTTTAGGCCGTATAGTCGCAATATACAAGTTTAGCAAACTTACTGTTCACGAGAAATCCTACATCAGTAAGGAGTCGTGACGTAGCTGCACCTCCTTAGCCATCCACCCGACCACTTGGTTGCATGGGCGTCGATACTTACGTTATACCTATTCATCAGGGGGATAGATGAATAGATCCCCCCTCCCCCCGATGAATGGCTATTAAAGGGACCGTTAACTCGCAAATCATGGGGGATTGAAGCGTGGCCCGACTCGGATATTCGGATAATATTCGGAATTCTCTGTACATCTTCGGTAAACGACAGCGCAAATGGGGTGATACAGGCAACCCGTACGCATGAATTGTGTGTAACTATATCCCTATTCAGCACGCATTCAACCGAACCAAAGCGAACTTAACAACCCTACTAGCAAAACACCACACCCTCGACTGCATTTTTGTTAGCAGATCCAAGATTGCCGTTATGTGTAGGGCTAGAAAAGGGGCAATCGAATGGCATTGAGCGTACACGGATTGCGAACGGACGCTCCGTTAAATGCCAGATCGACGGCCATGGATCCATTGCTGAGCATTATAGTTTTTCTTCAATGAAGGCTTGGTCATGACGTCATGAGATTCCAACCCAGGTTGGAACAATAGACATGATTATGAGAGGCCCAAGCGGCGTAGCGAGGGTCAACGGATTGGGGGGGGGGCACAACTGCGAGGGAGCGGAGCGACCAAGCCCGAGGGCGCGTAGCGCCCGAGGGGGGGAGGATGTGGGAGGGGGGTGTCCCCCCTCCCACGGTAGGGAGCTTTTGCAAATTTTCACTTGAAATAATGCAATCTGGTGCATACCTTGGAAGGAAATTTGATAATACTGAATTAAAGAAATCAGGACTTAAATCATCTCCCTCATGATAAAGTATACAAACACAATCGAACCTACATTACGTGTACATGCACACACACCAGACTCAAATACACTCACGTCGTGTATATCCGTGCTTGTCTATATACTTATTTGGGTGGAGGGTGTGGGAGGGGGTCTAACCCTACCCCCTCCCACATGGAGCAAATTTTGAAATTGGTGTTTGAAATATCACTGTAGAAGTATGGTCATTATTGTCTTTTTATTTGTCATTGTATTATTAATAGTGAACCTACTCGTAACGTATTTTTAAACGGGAATAGCGCGGAAAGATTGAGCCTTGCATGAGATGGATCCACGTGATCCTGTATACTATAGAGCCATCGATATAGTGATAGTGATATAGTGAAAATAAGCAAGGGCGTCAACAACTTCTCAAAAGTGGAGGGGAGACATTGCGAGGAAGCGAAGCGACCGAGTGGGGGAGGGTGTGGGAGGGGGTGTCCCCCCCCCCCCCCCCCCCTCCCCCCACAGTAGGGAGCTTTTGTATTTTGGGGCGTGAAATTGTGCGATTTGGTGCATACCTATAAGACAGAAATTTCACGTAATATGAAGTAAATAAGTATGGAACCAAACATACATAATGACAAAGGGAGGGGGACAATCTCCTCCACTTTCAAATGTGGGGTGACATGATATTCCAATATGATTTGCGTTCAGCGCATATGGACCGAATTTACTGAAAGATATATTATTTCAGATTATTTTATTTTCTGTGACGGTGTGCTATAGATGAGGGTTTAATAAACTTCGTTTGAGGTGTGCGTTTGAGAAATTACACTGCTCATCACAGTTCGAAAAGTGAGTTCAAGCAAACCGAAATGAAATTTGCAATATGAGAAACAGTATGCGCGCGAAGCGCGCGGCAAAACGAGATTTACAGTCTTTTTCAAACTTTAAAAAAACAGCTATTTTGAAGATTAATTATTGATAAATGTGTCTTTCCCCTCTTTGGCATTATATCACTCGATTGTTTTCTTCCTTATTTTCAGAATTATTGGGGGGGGGGGGCGAAATGATATGCTCGCCCCCAATATTTTCATTGGGGGCGAAAGCACCCCTGCCCCCCAGGATCGACGCCATGGGAGGGGGTGTACCCCTCCCACTGTAGGGAGCTTTTGCAAATTTTGGGCTTTAAATTGTGCGATTTGGCGCATACCCGAGACCAAAATAAATGATTCGTAGTTCAAGCTATAGAATCAAACATACATAGTGTATGCATATTAAAAGTGGGAGGAACAATCACCTCCACTTTCAAATGTATGGGGAGGGGCATGTCCCCCCTCCCCGTCCCCTGCCTGTTGTCGCGTGACTAGACCCATGACACGGGTCCCTTGAGTTAGTTTCAGTAGGCCTATGCTCAACTGATGCAGATGTCGACTCTGGAGAAGATGACTGGTGCTCCTTCAATCATGATCATCAACAATATGCCTAGATATGCATCATGAATTAATGGAACGGGTGCATTTGGAGTGAAGAAATTAGTAAAGGAAGTTTGTCTTTACCTAGACATTTAGGACTACGTAGTGCAGCTATGCGCCTTTATAGCCTGCATGAAGGTGTCAAATGGTCAAAATTATCTATAAAAGCGGGAGGCAGATTCTAGATCCTGAAAAGGCCCTTGGTATGATGGACGATTTACCATGTGCTAGGTAGTGTGTTAGGCCTATACGCGCTCTATGTCTTCTGAAGCGGTGAGCGTCGATCCTCGTGCACGGGACTGAAAATTTGTATAAGGCGCTATATTGGAAGGATTCTTCAAACTGATATAGGTGCGCTATTGCTAGTACTTTAGTAAAACATAGACTTTAACACATTATTTTATTCATGATTTATCAACCATAAGCATTATAAGGGGTTAACAAGAGTCCACTGATAATTAATTATACTAATCTAAATCACAAATTGATTTCGATAATCATTTTACAAAATAACGGGATTTTGAACTGATTTTCTGTTCATTTTGAAAAAGCACAAACTAGCTCATGAATATTCATGAACCTGTTACAAATAACTGGAAATGTTGTGATTTAACGGTATTTTCGAATTTATGCCTACAATAATGTAGGTTTTTTAACAGGTTTATCTGTTTTGTTTGTTCACAGACATGGGTTTATAAGATAAATTGTCGCTTTTTGACAGGAAAATTGTCGCCAGTAAATAAAAACAGAACCTTGCAAACATATTTGGTACAAAAAACAGGGAAAGTTGCAGGTAGTACAAAAGACCGTTTATTAACAGAAATGAAATTCATAACTGTTAATAAACGGTTTCGTACTACCTGCAACGAGTAAAAGATAATTTCCATAAACTAACAATATTTCAAGATAAATTCTGTAAAATTGATGAAACGGTGCAAAAATGTAATTTTCAGGACAAAAAAACCCTGTAATTTTACAGTTTTTTTTTTTTTATAAGAAAGTATCGTCTGTTTACAAGCGAATTGCGTATATTCACAAGCCTGTCTTGAAAATTTATAGGCCGACTTGTAATTATACATTGAATCTCTAAATTACTGGAAATTGTGTGGTTTAACGGTATATTTGTATTAAGTGTTTACACAAAACTCTACGTTTTTAATAGGTTCCCTGTTTTTTCACAGACCGGGGTGGTAAAAAAACAGCCTATGTTGTTAGCATACATTTTGTGTTTGATTAAACAAGAAATTGTCGTTTTTTAACAGGAAAATGTTCGTAAAAAAATCAGAGCCATGTGAACATTTTGTAAAAAACAGGGGTAGTTGTAAGAAAACCTGTTTATTAACAGTTATGAATGTAGGTAGTTGTAAATAAGTGATGATTTCCCATAAACTAACAAGATTTTTGTTATTTTACAGGAAAGTTCTGTAAGTTTGATTAAACGGTGAAAAGTAGTAATTTTAAGGGCAAAAAACCCTGTAATTTTACAGTTATTTTTTACAGTGTAGCTTTTGTAGCGCATAGCTCATTGCAAGTGCACGTCCCTAATCGTTTGTATGTTAGCAATTCAGTCGTGCGAAGGGCACATACGTTAAAGGCCCGGGGGGGGGGGGGGGGGGGGGTACTCAGATTATAGTCCGACGGGGGTGTGCAGCTGAGACCTCCAAACCCATCTAAAGGTTCTTTTGCGAAAAATGGTCCCATGTCTAAGGATTTTGTTTCGCCTGTGGCGCATGTTTAGGGTGTATTTCCCCCAAATGTTGTTGTTTTAAGTTAGCGGGCGTAGCGAGCTTGAACAATATTGCAATTTCACACCGGCGACGGGTGTACAACTATCAATTATAAAGCCCATTCACTTCCTTTGTTTTTTCGTTTAAATACTCTCAATATTTACGATATTCATAAAATTCGAATACCTACACTAATGTATTGTGTCTTTAATGATTTATCACCAAACAATATTTCTAAAATGTTCCTTTGTAATAATCTAGCACATTCATACAACACTCGCTCAAGTAATAAATATCATTATCAAAGGGTCAATACTCAAGCATTGATATATTCTGTTAGACATAATAGTCCTCGTATATGGAATGAATTATCACATTAATTAAGGAATTGCACACTTTAAACAGCTTTCAAAGCCCAATTGAAAAAAATATTATTATCTTCATATTCTTGTGAACACAGCATTATCATCTTACCCATGCAATGTGTGCGTTGTGTGTGCGTGTGTGTGACTGTGATTGTTGAAGGTTTGTTAGGTATTTTAAATGTTTTTTTTTTTATATTCTTTGTGTATGTTATATCATTTTCTTATGATTATGATTGTATTTGTATAAAATGTGAACAACGCTTTAGTATATATATTAATGGGGGCTACTGCCTACAAGTTTATAACCTTTTTGTAGTCCTTCTATTTCAATGTTTTTATCTGTATGAATGATACATGTATTATATACATTGTGTTTTTAACATTGAAATTAATAAAATGAACTTGAACTTGAACCTGTACATTTGATGTCAAGCGTCCATCCGATCGTGTCCAACCTGCAAATCATCTATTCAAATACACCCTACGGATAAGAAGTGTCTGATAATAATTATTAGCGATAATTGGATAATGACCTTACTCACTTTGCATAATGCATTAAATGCATTATGCATTGCACTGATCACTGATATTGTGTAATTCTTCATGATTTTTCAAGATATCACACTTATTTCAAATAACCGATGGATAATATTTACCCCTACGATTGACTTCATAAATAACCGATATACGAGTTTAATTTATAAAATAAACTTCAACAATGAAGTTTTATTACAATGTATAATGCTTCAACATGTTCAATACAACCATAACAACAGTTATTCAACTTGATTATTTGCATGACATCGTTAGCAGTCCGTTATTTAAAAAAGTCAGTCCTGTTTATAGTCACCACCTTAGTGGCTACTGTAGACAGGTTAACCTGTATATTAGACAAGTTCTAACATAGTGTTTCACTGTGCATATAAACACATGTTGTGGCTACTAAAGCCAGGGTGGCTGCTATAAACAGGTGGCCATTAAGAAAAGTCTGACTGTGTATTGTAGTATATCGTCATATTTTGTATAACTTTGCTTTACTTCACTGTAACCACTTTTGTTTTGTCATGGAATAATATATGTTCGTAATATGGGAAAAAACACACATTTAATATTATATCCCTTCTATGAATATTCATGAGTATTCTAGAAACGTTATTGGTCAATTGGGGCTCTCACAATAAAGATTATTTCCACTATAAATCTGAAATCGGGGAATATTTTTCACTATCTTTGCCGATAGCAGAAATAGCAAGCATATCATATTGAGCCCATATAGATGCGTGTTATAAAACTTCCCTGCGAGCAGAGGTCTTGTTTTAGCTTGCGAAAGATGCTCGACGAGATTTCCCAAAGAGTAATTTAAAACGAAATACAGAATATTTTCACCCGTGAATATCAACAAGTTCCACAAAATATTCTAGAGATGCATTTCATGTATAACATGGCGGTTTTCGAAGTAAACAATTTCGAAAATGGTGCACATTTTGCATCGTTGTCCTTCCATGGTCGTGACAGTAATTCATTTAATTTAATTTCATTTCATGTAATGTATGCTGTACGTACGAATAGCTGTTTTCCCATATTCAATTACACACGTGTGACGTACGTGTATGTAAAGCGGGTTAATTATTCACTTTGATGCGCACGAGTTGCATTTGTGTGCGCATTAGTTGTTAATGCGCGTAACCATGAATGGAAACATAGCGCAATACGCGCTCTCTGCCAGGACTATTGCGCTAAGGGGGCCAGTGTCACAAACAGAACATAGTGCAGTGATGGTTCTATGATCAATGGTTTGTTTTTCCTTTATAATACTTAAGTTTAATTGAAATCATTTATTTGTGCGATGATTATAATCATGCGAAGGATATATAGCAAACAGAAGGGATATAAAACAAATAAACCAAGCTTTTAGTTCAAAAGTATAGTGGAATTATATATCTTCGGAGGGACTGGCATAGTTACTATTTTTGTCCTCGGGGCTTCGCCACTCGGAAAAAATAGTTCTATGCCAGTCCCTCCTCAGATATATAATTCCACTATACTTTCTCACAGCTTGGTATATTTGTATACTATACATGAATGGCAAGTATTGTCTTTATTAACGTTTGTAAGTACAGTCTACAGTTAGACAAGTTGTATAATATCTCTGTATAAAAACAACCATTGTGGCTGCTATAGACAGGATTGCTGCCATAGACAGGTGCCCATTACTTAACAAATTTGACTGTGTTTTGTATCATAATTATTGTCATAATTTGAATAAGTCTACTGTACTTCACTCTAATCTACGCTTTCGTATGTCATGAAAGAATCTGTATTCGTAATTTGAAAACAAAAGTAAAAATAAAATGAAAATATGTATGATGTGTGTAAAGTAAAGCAAAAACGAGTTATACAACTTGCTGTCTTTTAATGAACCATTATTTAAAAAATAAAGTACATTTGTATCGTTTGCAACAGAAATGTTGGATAATGTATTCTAGATTCCATCAAATTTGGTATACAACTGCCTATTATATAATAGAATGAGCGAAAGTTACTTCAAGTTTAATTTCTAAAATAAAACCATATTCATGTTTACAAAAATTATGTCTCAAATTCACTGTTCTCTTTAATTGTTTTAAGGAAATATGAAATTGTATTATGTATTAGAAAAATGTACATTGTTTTTTATGTATGTCATTGAATATAAATTGTATGCCATATATCTAGCATTGTGAAAATGTTTGATATACTCTATATACATGATAGATAATAGCATTCGTTTTTCTACATGCATATTTTAGTGTCACTAATTACTCTTGTTACAAAATACATTTGCATTCCAATGATGACAATTTTGACATCGCAGTGTACTTCTTTTACAAATAAAGTCCGCTCCAACATGTGACATCTTGAATGCTGACCAAATATGTACCATATAACATGATGCATATGCCTGTGCAGCTTTTGTTTTATAAAACGCGCACAGAAATGCGAAAATCAAAGTGAAAAGCTAAAGTTAGAACAAACGTGTTCAAGGTATAACGATTATTATTTTAAAATGCACGTCTCTGGTGTCATATGAAGGAAAAATAATCAGGCTTCCTGCTTATATTGTTCAGCTTTATTGGGTTTGTCAGTCGTGAGAATGATATAGTCGTTTGTTTGAAAAACATCGAAATCCACTTCATGCCAATTTATGTTCTGTGCATGACATGAGTTACCCAAACGCAATTATATATTCAGAGCAATCAAAAATGAATTATACAATTACTGTATTGTTCATGTTGAACAGTTTTTCGATTTTATATTTTCAATGCAACTATAGGTTCAAAGTTAATCATTATATTATAAACATCATTGCGTGTATTATTTACATAATCTCAGTATCCTTTTCAATTTTGTGTTACATTATAAACATGCTCTATTGTTACACTGAAATGGAAAGGACACGAAATATAATGGTCAATGATTTCACTTTATATACTTATGCAATCTAAGAAATAAAACTAATTATACAAAATGACTTTGAAACTGATTCGTGTGTTTATTTAAGTATATATACGTGTCAGTCTGGGTTGTATTCAATCCACATATTCCTACAATGCGCGAGTTCATAAATGACGTGCACAGTTCGTCCTGTCCTGTTCTGTTCTATTTGCCCCTGCTCAGGCAGTGCCAGCTCAGGGGCAAATAGAACCAGACAGGATTGTTGATGAAAAGTATTATTGGCAAGGGTGTATTTACGCGATACTGTGCAATAGACCGCTTCTGTAATGTATGCAAATAATATGCGTTGACGTCAGGCTCCCCGTTGGCAAGCTTAACAATAGTAACTAGGTCCGGCAAACTCCGGCAAATTTAGCTTGCCGGACCTAGTTACCATTGTTAAGCTTGCCAACGTCTTACGTCATATTATTTGCATACATTACAGAAGCGGTCTATTGCGCAATGTCGGGGAACATTCTACTGAAATACTACAAGCCCGTTGCCAGAATTGTTTGCTAAGGGAAGGGGGGGGGGGGGGGGGGTAATTACGAAAAAAGGACCGAGGCCGATCATGGTCCGGTACCAGGAATACTCGATTAAATGACCGAGACCGATAGAAAGGGGTCTTCTTTATTTAAATATATGTTGTAATAATTGATTCGAAATTATGTATTTATTATTACTATATATTGTTTTAATTGATTTTCTTGTGTTATTATTTATTTTAGTTATCATTTTTCAAGGGGGGGGGGGGATCGTAGGCACGGAACTTACCCACTAGCTATTGTTATGATATTCAATACCATTTGGTTTGATTGCTTTTAATTTTCAGCTTAGTCTTTATCACTAACTATCAGTTAACTATTAAGTGACAATGCAAACAATTAATCAAAGTTAGGACCATAAAAGGACAGACACTCAGGCACGTACACACATCGATGTGGGCTATGGGATGTGTGTGTGTGGGGATGGGGGCGGGGGGCATGGGTAGGGCGACTCCTCTTTGTAAAGAAAATTACTAAACATGTAAACATAAATTACATATTGTATTTAATATGCACCGTATGCCAGTCCTAACTTAGAGTTATCGGCTCCCCGTCTTGCATGCATGCATGTAGTGCACTCCTTATAACAAGCCATGCCTTAATGTAGGAAACGACTGGCATACAAAGCCTATCGTAAATGGGTGTGCGTTCGAGTCCGCTACTCTCTCTCCATATTCATTCTGACATCGGACGTCGACGAACGCCCTGACCGAAGGATGCTACGCGTGGTTTTCTCGCGCAAATGAATGTCCTGTGTATTGCTTTGATTCCTGGGAAGAAATAATAACCAAGCAAAGCGAAGTCAATCAGAATTTAGCCAGAGACACTCTCAGAGGAAGAATGAGTGGGAGACTGATAGGGAGACGGTCGACCATTGGATACAGACGGAGAAGGATTCATTCGTTTTCGTCTAAGAATCCGGGCAGCGTTGGCATTGTAACAGTTAGAGTTAATTAACTTCAGCAGCGTACGTACACAGGATAGCCTTACAACAAGGTGCATTGATCAGTCTTTGTGGAACGGTGCACACCAGCTTCCATTATCTGTTGAGACAACACAAATTGAACTTAACCGATTCACAACTAAATATTGACTTTTGACTAAGTTGTCACGCTCAAACTCTTTGTGATTATGAAGTCGGCCGGACTCGTGGATCTATGCATGAATACGCTACAAAACATCGCTGATTGAAGAGATTAGGTGGGTGTGATACAGTTGTAATTATATTAATGTTTCCTTTGTAAAAAATTGCAATGAAAACATACAACAGATTATAAATAATATATACGCAATTGAAATTAAACTAAGAAATAAAATTAAGTAACAATACTGATAAAAACAGTTAGCCTAATAAAATCAAAACTTTGTATGATACATGCAATAAATAAACACGTTGCACTCAACTCCTCGATAATTAATTGTTAATCAAACAATGTGCGTGCTAACCGATCAAAATCGCACATTTAGAGCACGTGATTAACTGACAATTGAGTGTAAATGACGAGCAATTGTATCTATATCTGTTATGGGGCTCAGAATTCTAAGTTTTGTACAAAGAAAACCCTCATGATTGCTTGTTACAAGTTTCTCTGAACCAATCACCTTGTATCCATGTTGTTCATATAAAAACAAAATACCTGAAAATCAATATAATCTTATTACAAGTATTTATGATATAACTAAACCATTTTGCTTGTTACAGAAGAAACCGAATTCATACAAATAATATGTATACAGTGGCGTAGCTACGGGGGGGGGGGGGGGGGGGGGGCACGTGCCTCCCCCCCCCCCCCCACCCCCCCCCCCCCCCAATCGTTTGGCCAAAAAAAAAAATGACGACCCGACATTAGCCAAATGTGTCTATATCATTCATTATTATCATGTTTTATTACATGTGTGATGATAATGATGTTATCAATGATAATAAGAAGAACATAACAGTCGTTCCCTCGTACTAGCAATAGCGCACCTATATCAGTTTGAAGAATCCTTCCAATAAAGCGCCTTATACAAATGTTCAGTCCCGCGTGCGCGAGGATCGACGCTCACCGCTTCAGAAGACATAGAACGTGTATAGGTCTAACAAATCTGAAATAATATATACTTCAGTAAATTCGGTCCAAATGCGCTGAACGCAAATCATATTGGTATATCATGTCACCTCACATTTGAAAGTGGAGGAGATTGCCCCCCTCCCTTTGTCATTATGTATGTTTGGTTCAATACTTAAATACTTTATATTCGCACAAATCGCACAATTTCACGCCCCAAAATACAAAAGCTCCCTACTGTGGGAGGGGGACACCCCCTCCCACACGTCCCTACCCCACTCGGTTGCTTCGCTTCCTCACAATGTCTTCCCTCCACTTTTGAGAAGTTGTTGACGCCCTTGCTTAGTTTCACTATATCGATGGCTCTATATGGTATACAGGATCCCGTGGATCCATATCTCATGCAAGTCTTAATCTTTCTGCGCTATTCCCGTTTAAAAATACGTTACGAGTAGGTTCACTATTATAATACAATGACAAATAAAAGACAATAATGACCATACTTCTACAGTGATATTTCAAACACCAATTTAAAAAATGTCTCCACACCCTCCCCCTAATAAGTATAGACAAGCACGGATATATACGACGTGAGTGTATTTGAGTCTGGTGTGTGTGCATGTACACGTAAGTTCGATTGTGTTTGTATACTTTATCATGAGGGAGATGATTTGAGTCCTGATTTCTTTAATTCAGTATTATCAAATTTCCTTCCAAGGTATGCACCAGATTGCATTATTTCAAGTGAAAATTTGCAAAAGCTCCCTACCGTGGGAGGGGGAACACCCCCTCCCACACCTCCCCCCCCCCCCCCCACCTCCAGCGCTACGCTCCCTCGCAGTTGTGCCCCCCAATCCGTTGATCCTCGCTAAGCCACTGTATGTATACATTGTCCAAATTACCTCTTTATAATCACGTCCCACTGTCCACCATTGGCCCCTCACAGGAGCCGCTCAGAGCTCGACTCATCTCATCGCCCCATGGTCTGACGGTGTTCAAGGTGGCGTAATATATTTACTGGGATGTGTGACCCTCCATGAAACATTGCATCATCAAGGACCTTCGTATAACAATGTCCCATTGTAGTTCTGTCTTTTTCATTGATCCCTAACAGGATCCCCGGCGATCCTCCCCCCTTGGTATGACGGTGGAGTCGGGTTTTGTGGGACGTGTGGCGCATCATCAAAGACCTCCTCATAATACTTTCCCATTGTACTTATGTCCTTTCTATTGACTCCTCGCAGGATCCGCTCACAGCTCGACGCATATTCCTCCCCTCGGTGGATACGGTGGGGTCGGTTGCTGCTAGCTGACACCATCCCAAGAAACTTCGCCGATCTGGGTTCCTGGAACACGGGGCGCTGCACGACACCTCTCATTATCAAGGACACACCAAGACCAGCTTGGCATGTTTATGATGAAGTGAAGCTCTAGATTATTTCCAGAAAAGACTGATCATAGTTCATCAGGTGATTGTCCGGATCAGGCCACTGGTGGTAAAAGTACAGCCAATTGTAGAAGTTCATGTCCGACCCAGGGCATTGCATGATATATATTGCATGCTATACCAAACTTGTAGACCGAGCTCATGTGAACTTGCTTGAAGCTGATGCTCAATTTGAAAATAAATTATATAAAATGTAATATTGATTGTGTTTACCATGTTTACTGTGTTTACAAAGGTTCTAAAAAGTAGTCTAGATTGTAATGTAATTTGATGCAAATCACAACTTGCTTAACCCTAACGTCAACATTCATAAACTATACGTATTAGCTTGCGTATTATTAAGTTTTACCAGATTAGGGAAAGGGCAAAATGGCGACTAATTTTCCCGTTAGCCATCAAGAGGAGTGTGAGATGAAAGGATGTGAGCAGACATCAGGAGCTGTGTATTACGTGAATGAGAAACAGAGGCTCTGTGAGGGTTGTGCCACCAAGAAGGGGTGTGACATCCAATCAAGAGAGCAGACGCATGAGTGGCTTTGTGAAAAACACAAAAAGAGGATAGAATTTTATTGCAAACAGCATGAATTTGACAAACGGGAACCACATTTAGCATGTATTTCGTGTATTCCAGTGCTCCATCAAAGTTGTAGCATGAATAAGTTTGTGATCGATATTGTAGATGCTATCAAAGAAAAGAAAAAGCAGCTGGAGGACACCCATCACAACCTTGCGCAGACACAGGATGGGTTGACAAGGCTTCTGCAAGAGAAAGACGACATCTGGCACGGAGTGGAGGAACATATCGCTAAGATTCAATGTGAGATCAATGCCCAATTTGATGTCGAGATCGAAAAAGAGATCGAGAAGGAACGATTAGGTATTGAGTTAAAAATCAACCAGAAAGCCGACGACGAAATCAGAAAGATTAACGAAAAAAGAGAAGCGGAGCTTGACCTGGTGCGAGAGAAGGCCGACGAGAGACGACATCCTCTGGAAAGAAGAAGACAAGAAATCTTTGCTGATCTTGAGGGAATAGGCAAGACCTACAAAGAGAAGCTAGATGGATTGACTGAAAAACTGAAGGAGAATTCAGAACCACTTGAACAATCGATTTCCTTGTATATGGAGAAAGCAGAGTCGCTTCTGAACAATGACAAGGCACTCCTCCTGGAAACAAGTAGTCTCCACAAATCGGCTGGCCTGGCAAGCATAGCTACCTACGGTAAAGTCATAGAAGGAGAGAAGGCCCTCACCCGAAACGTTCACACTGTGAAATATTTCAGACATCCTGAGTGTGCCATCACCACCGGAAGACTCGATGGGCACGTTGGAACCTGGACAGTTGTTGATAACTTCCAGATTCCCGAAGACATGGCAGTACGCAAGGTGCACGGAAATGTCTACAATATGAACAGGGAATTTAAAATTTGTGGCTGTATTGATGATCTTCATATCGTCATGTCTTGTGGCAAGGGTGACTTGTATGAAGCAAACCTACACGACAAGACGATGCGCTCTATAGAACCAATGGTTGACAATGCCCAGATTCGGTCTTGTGTTGTGTTGAGTGATGATATAATTGCTATTAGTGGATGTGTTAATAAGGATAGGAGGTACAAGGAACACGAGGAATTTATTTCCCTCTATACCCGAGACTGGCGACTAGTGAAGAAAATCACTATACCGTTAAAAGAAGAAAAGGCTAGGTATTGTTGTCCATGCTTTCCTATTGATATCAATGCAGAAAGAAAGATCATTGCGCTAGAACAGAAACATGTCACCTCTCACTCAGGAGAACATACAAAAACATTCAACCTACTTACGATAGATCCTTCCCTCGACGGAGAAGCTGCGATCATCGGGAAGGTCCCTCTTACATTTGCAAAGGGGTGCAAAATGGATAGCCCTAGGAAAATCAGTACGTTGCCAACCGGGGATATCCTCGTGTATCTAAAAGGCTCGAAGTTACTGCAGATTGATACATCTGGAGATGTCAAAGAGTTTCCTATTCCCGTACCTAATTCACTCATGGAATACGTTGAATATTCAGATGTCGCTGTGGATAAGCTATCCGGTATGATCTATATCTTTCAAGACATATGTATGCATCGGATCAATGAAGATGTATGTACGAATGATGGTTGGCCACAGACGGTCCTGTATGATTCAGGTTATCGGTTGTCCTCATTCGATGTCACTCCTTCAGGCCGTATAGTCGCAATAAACGACAGACGCACACTCATTGTGTTCGAGAAATCCTACATCAGTGATTAAGGAGCTGTGCCGTAGCTGTACTATCCTATCCCGTTCACTCCACCCCTTGCCTTGGTTGAGCCAATAAGAAGAGTCCATGATTGAGCCAATAAGAAGAGTCTATGATTGAGCCAATAGGAAGGGTCCATGGTTGAGCCAATAGGAAGGGTCCATGGTTGAGCCAATAGGAAGGGTCCATGGTTGAGCCAATATGAAAGGTCCATGGTTGAGCCAATAGGAAGGGTCCATGGTTGAGCCAATTAGAAGTGTCCATAGTTGAGCCAATAGGAAGGGTCCATGGTTGAGCCAATAAGAAGGGTCCATGGTTGAGCCAATAAGAAGGGTCCATGGTTGAGCCAATAAGAAGGGTCCATGGTTGAGCCAATAAGAAGGGTCCATGGTTGAGCCGATACGAAGGGTCCATGGTTGAGCCAATAAGAAGAGTGCATGATTGAGCCAATAAGAAGAGTGCATGGTTGAGCCAATAAGAAGAGTGCATGGTTGAGCCAATTAGAAGGGTCCATAGTTAAACCAATAGGAAGGGTCCATGGTTGAGCCAATAAGAAGGGTCCATGGTTGAGCTACTAAGAAGGGTCCATGGTTGAGCCAATAAGAAGGGTCCATGGTTGAGCCAATAAGAATGGTCCATGGTTGAGCCAACAGGAGGAGTTCATGGTTGAGCAAATAATGATTAGAGCCCCAGTCTAACAGTCCGGAGGTATCGGGTTCGATGTTAGGCAAAGCCAATTGTCTTTGATCATATTCATTTAATACAAATTGAGATACTGATAAAAAAGAAGATAATAAAAGTAGCATTGTTTTAATAGGATAAATGGTAATGGTAGAGGGTGTAAGTAAGATAGTCAAGGGTTTCATTTTGCACAAATGTAACAAATCTCTGCTGATAATGAAATAGGAATAATGATGCTTTGGGTTAGTTTGTCTCGTCCGACCATCATTATGAAAATATATAGAAAAGATCTTGATACATCACTAACCGTTGCAGAGCCACTGGCATTTCATGGCACAAACATACCCGTAATCATGTTTATTGTAATGCAGCTCCTAGTGAACTGTACGCATGCAATCCAAGGAAATTATAATGGCATTGTGCAGTCAAAACAGGATGTCTACACATGTGCTGTTTTATTTGTAGAGTTACGCGATATTCGTGTAAATTTGTACTAGTTCATGTACTTGTATTATATTATATTGGCGACGAACCAAATATTGCCACATATAGGACTATCATGGGTCCATATCTGGTTAACATTGAGCATGCACTGTTGTGGCAACTGAAATGGGGCCTACATTGTAAGTCGTAGACGCGAACTAATCGTTGAAAAGTAGATGTTCATGTTGTGTACAAATGCAAGCCAGTATGTTTGTATGTTATGAATGCAAACACCTTATTGAATATGATATTTAAAAGCTTTGTTCATGCAGTCTGTGTAGGTTACACCAAAGTAATCAGTTCCCTCCGGCAAAAGTCCCGATTTTGAGATGAAGATGGCGCGTTATTTGCTCGCTCATGTTGAAGTATTTGTTGTTTGATACTGTATACCAAAGTCTTGTCTAGCATTCTCGATATAACAGGTCATTATATTACGTGGTTATATATGAGCAACGTTGTATTACTTATTCATAATGATTACTGACATTGCCTAATGTCCTATACTGTATCAACACGTTACGCCTAGTTGAAGTTACCAATGTTCAATATTTGACATACTTATGCATGACTTCATTATTACCCCGGTAAACGAGTTGAATTTCTAAAATAAAGTTCACAAATTAAGTTTGATTACAATGTATAATGCTTCAACATGTTCAATACAACCATAACAATTGTTATTCAACTTGATTATTTTCAATATTTATTCAATTAAATCATGTGTATAGTCACCACCTTAGGGCTATTTTAGCCACTGTAGACAGATGACCTGTATATTAAACCAGTTATACTATAGTGTTTCAATCTGCATAGAAACATGTTATATGGCTACTATAGGCAAGGTGACTGATATAGACAGGTAGCCACTATACCTTCTTATTCAGCTTGATGGATTTCATACAAATAATTTAATGAGATATTAAATTGTTCGCTTTGTTGTTCTTTTCGAATCAGTCATATTGTCACTTATTGAATTATTAAAGGGGAATTCCACCCCAGAAATGTGATGTTTGCTATAAAATGAGGTGAATATGAAGAATCATGATAAAAAATCTGAGCCAAAACGGTAGAGCAATACAAAAGTTATGACAGGATGAACTTTGCTCCGATTGTTGGTATCGTTCGCAATTGCTATCGATCGTGACGTCACTTGCGAGCTGCAGCCATTTTGACTTCTACATGGAAATTTTACAAAATTTAAATTTTCTTCATAACAAAGCAAATTTAGGAGCTTAACATTTCCCATGAGGTTGGCCCATCGATATTTTTCTATGAATTCGTGAAAACAAGCAGAGAAAATACATTTTTAGCAACGAAAATGAGAAATAAGTGTATTTTCATGTGCTAAAGCCATGGCGAGTTGCTCGTGAATGATGTTGCATATGGCGGCAATTTTGAAACGCTCATTACTACATGATGTTCAAATAGGTATAACTCCCGTGTTTCTTGTCCGATTTTGATCACATTTTCACCAATTATTCCTCTTGTTCTACAATTCAAATAACGAATGGTTTTATCATGCCCGGAATACCCCTTTAACTGCAAGCATTATTCTTCAGCAGTACTCTTCATGTTCAACCCTTAGTTATCAGTTATGTGTAGTATTTTTGTTCGCATTTGAAAAAAAGCCTCATTGTACATATCATTTATTTCAATGTCATGAACATTACATTGTGATGGTATTGATAATTAAAAAAATAATAATTAATTGAAGTAAGAATAAATGATAAACTAGCTTATTTGATAGAAATAATTATTCAAGATTATTTAAATATTTTCAAAACTTAAATTTTCTTAACTAAAATTATATCGCATGATATCCATGTCAATCTTTATCTGTTTATGTAATTTTGGCAAATATTGGCAATTGTGTTCATTATGTGTATGTTCGCATGTTGCAGTGATGTATCATTCCGTTCATTCATAAAAACAGTCACACATCTGTTTTCGACATGACAAGCATGAGAAAGAAACATAACATTTCTGACTGAATTAAAATTTTGCATTATGTATTTAAGGTTTCAAAACACTCGTTTTTCATGTTTATGTCCTTTAAAACCATTATTTGACAATTAACTTTTTTTTTCGTTTGCAACTAAACAAACAATTTTCATAATCATTTCAAGGTTTCAACAAACTTGTTTTACAACCGAATGCTTTTTCGTAAACAATAATTTTAAAAATATACTACAACTGCTCATAAGATAAGAAATTTATTGACTTTAGATTTCATTACTAGAATGATAAATTAATTGCTGGTAAATGTCGATTTCAGTGCAACTTATTACTCTTGTCATTATGTACATGTATGGTCAACATGGAATTATTATAACATTATACATCGCAGCAAATTATTGTTATCAATATGTATTTTGTTATTACCTACTCGAGAAGACATACTTATGTACATCTTGGTATTACACTATAGTAAAATGTTAAAAAAACAGTTTTTACATTGTAATGTTTATGTTGTACAGTTTGTCGTTTTTGTATTGTCAATTCAACAAGAGAGTTTCATACTTTTTGTTAAGTTTGTAACAAATTTATTTTTGTTGCAACGTATTGTAGGGTTAAAATATCATTGCGCGTATTATCTAACATAATTATATGAGAATCACTTTGAGTTATGCGTCATATCATGCTATATTATTGCATTTCAATGTTTATGTTGTAAAAGAACACAAATATATTGGTGTAATTATTTTACTTTATACTAACTATATAATCTAAGAAATAAAACGAAGCATATTAAAAGACCAATTTCAAACTGCTTTGTTTGTTTCTTCATATATATTAACGTGTCAGTTGTGACTGTATTCGATCAACTAATATAGTACTTGCCATGGTCGACTTCTTTGGAATGACGTTACCCCTGTGCCCCCTCCCCCCCCCCCCCCCCTCCCGTGCCCCATGCCCCGTAGCTACGCCTGTGTTTATACACTTTAAAACAAGTGGCATCGAAGATTGGAATAGTTTTTTTAACGCGACATTGTGCAATGTCAGAGAACATTCAACTGAAATACAGGATGTTTGTTAAGGGAGGGGTGGGTGGATGGGAGAGAGGAGGGGGGGGGGGGGGGGGGAGAGGATGCGTAATTTATGCAAACAGATCGTGGCCGAGACCATGTCCACAGGTTACGTTGTGAGGGGGGGGGGGGGGTGTAGACGACACCGTGACCACAGCTTCGCCGCCGATTTATACAAACATATTTCCTTATTCTTGTATTGCTTTTGTTCATTTCTTTCAAATGTTTTTTTTAATAGTTGTTTTGGTTTTTATTGATTTTCGCTTTGTTTTGATTTGTATTCATTTTAAAGGGATGTATGGTTTGAGAAAGAGAGAACAGATATGGTAAAACTCTATTTTAGTAACTATAACCTGGACCATAACATCACAAACTAATTCGTTTAGTTTTAACTACAATAGACTCGAAAATTATACCAACAAAATCGCACAAGACTAATTAAACACCCTCTTGTCATTCAAAAATTGCCATTGAAAATGAAAGGGCCCTTTCTAAAAACTCGTTGGTAATAACCATTTTTTTATGTGTATGCGATGTTCTGATAAAATAATGATTAAATACAGAGATCCTTAAACAACAATTTAAAACATAATATATTGTACATTTTTAAAAAGGGTAACAAATTTGTTCCAACGGTTGGCTTAAAGGGATAGTTGAGTTCTGGTAAAGAGAGTTTAGTTTTGGTCAAACTAAATTTAAGTAACCAAAACCTGCACGATTACATTACAAACTAATAGTTATAACTCTACCATGCTTGAAACGATTTCAAAATTACAAACGACTCCGTAAAAAGCCTATTATCAGTCAAAGAGAGGCGTTTAAACTCAAGATGGCGCTAAAAACTCATTGGTTTAAACCAATAGCTACAGTTGTGAATTACAACACCATAGGGTTTAATTGTTGTTGATTTTCCTCATAGACATTATCAATTCTTTCATAAGTTAACTATTAAACGACAAAACAAACAATAAGTCAAATTCATTACCATAAAAGGACAGGCGACCAGGCACGTACTCACATCGATGTGGGTTGCGGGTTGTGGGTGCCTGGATGGGGGAGGCGAGGGGGGGGGGGGGGGGTCATGTGTAGAGGTAGATCCCTCCTGTAAGGGTCATAATTAATCGTATACATATAAATTACATATCGTATTAAATAAGCCCCCTCTGTCCATCCCACTCTCTGCTCCCCGTCGTGCATACATGCTATGTAATGCTCTCCTTGAGTCAAGGCGTCGTGCATGCATCAATGTCAGAAACGGCTGGCGTGAAAAGCCTATCGTAAGAGGGCGTGTTCTTTCCTTCTCTGTATAATCCTCTTTCCATATTCATTCCAACATTCGGACGTCGTTGTGAGCCATGACCGAAGTTGGTTTCTCTCACAAATTAACCTCCGTTTATTGTTTGATTCCTGGGAAGAAATGATAATTAATCGAGACGACTCTCAGAGGACGAAGAGTGGGATTTATAACAGAGACAGATATTAGTAGACGGTCGACCAGTGGAGCCAGACACACATTCAGTGGATTTACTGTCGCAGCAGAGACTGACGCATCAGGTAAAGCCGGTCAGTACAGCTATATAGACGCTGCAGTCTCAGGTGGACAACTGTCGATACAGAACTAGAACGGAGAAGGATTTGTCTATGAATCAAGGCAGTTTGAGGATGTTACTAGTACGGTTAATCTACTTCAGCAGGGTATTCTTGCCCACAGTGAACGGATTTGACTTGGCGCACACCAGTTTCCATTGTTTTGTTAGACAACTTTAATTTAGCAATTGCCAACTAAACATTACCTTTTATCTACGTGTCGCTTACAATCTCTATGCGGATATGTATGTGGTTGGACTTAAGGTCATAATAAAAGAAAGAAGACGTAACAAAACATTGCTGATTGAAGAGAATATGTGGGTGCAATACATTTAATTTTATTCTATTTGATTTTCCTTGTACACAATTTTGATAACACAAATCAACGGATAAGAAATACAATATATTATTTGAAAGAGTCAATAAAAAGTAATGAATACGATGCATAACATGGTATACAATAAATCGACATGTTATAACACCTCGTTAGAGATTGAATATTCTACAACAAAAAACACTAGTTAGATGTAAGTCATAATTGTTATCGTCATTCAGTGTAACAAAGGCCATAGTGCGACTAGCCCTAGCCCGAATGCTAAAATATGAGGCTTTTGGTCAGATTATGGTTAGGCTTACGGTTCCCTCGAAACGAGGGAAATTACGGAATTTCGGTGATGCGCATGCGCAATTGGAACAGTCGGAATCACGTAAAAATATCCACATTACATATAGTCCGTGGGCCAGAGGGGTCTACCGGTGACCCCCCTATGATCCTCCGACTTGGGTGTCATTTTGTCCATTGATATGTCTAATGTGAGAAACAAAATGTTCCCAAGAAAAAAACTCATTTGCACTATGTTTTTTTACTACTTTTTTGGAGGTATGTAAAAATAGCACGTTTTCATTTTTTGCTGCATTTCTTAGGGTTGGTGAAAATTGAGATTGCACTAAATGCTCTCATTTCATAATGGCTAGGGGGGTATTCTGAAAGCTCATTTAACTTTTCATTCAAATATGCACTTAAGTCCATGATTTAATTGCACGCTGATTGAATGGAAAATCGGTATTCTGAAAGCTCAATCAGCGCTCAATTAACTTCTGCGCAACTATCTTAAGCTCCTCCCACCTCATTAATATTCCATCCAATCAAATAGGCTGTTACAAGATTTGTAAGCGCGCTAACGCGCATGTGACCTCCTTCTTTGCATGACCCTCTTGGCTCTAGCGTTGAAAATCAACCATATTTGTTTTCACTGTGATAATTCTGAAATAATTTGTAACTATATCATATAATGCCTTTTAATTGATTACTACCTGTTTAGTCATTGTATCACACCTTTGATTGAAGAAAATAAGTTTGTAAATTAATATTGTATAATAACGTTATGACATAACTTATGTTATACTTTGTAAATATTGTGTAATTTTTAGCTATGTTATTTTATTCAACGAGACATTTCCTGTATAGTTAATTTCTTCAATACCCTTGTCTATTTGATGAAAAGATAATATTAACAAGTCATTTCATTTATATCTTTATTTCATTTCAATTTAGCAATATGAAATCAATCGACATATCGGTAACTATAGGAAATTTAATGATGAACATTTGCATTTTTCTGTTATTGAATTTAATCCATTTGGATGAGAAAAATCCTTCAACAAAAACGGTTTTCCTCCAAAATAAGTGATTATAAATTCAGTTTATGAAACCATGTACCCTAGGCCATGATGATGAAATCGTCAGATTCTCATGCTTTACGCTGTTTTATAAAGGACACATTTAATATAAAAAGTGAACATTGTTTGCCAATTTTGATATTTATATCATTAAAATGCCTCCGATATTTGTCTGATTGTATATATGAATTAAAAGTCCGTTTAATAGATGCAACGTGTATAACTAAAACGGTTATGATGAAGTTATCCCTAGAAGCAATTAATGTATACAATACTATGTACTTTATTCGACTCATATTATTTTAACATCGTTTTCTTTCTTTTATAAAAGAAAATACTTATGTTATTATTATTGCTGTAATTACATATATATTTGACATAATCACAAAGTATATGTCTATAAATTCTTGAATAATGTGAAGCAAATGTAATATAAACCATCATGCAATCGATGGCATACACACTGATGCACTATAAAGGAAAGAACATAATGTTACCATTATACACCATCATTATGCTTGTTTAAAAGTAGTGATGATCTATTACAAAGTGTTAATATTATGCAGAAACGTATACAGACTCTTCAATAATATTATATGAATCAATGTTGTGTACTGCAATCTTATCTCTGTGATTACGATATGCGTCATTAAGTGCGAGAAAAAAAAACCCGCCATGCTGGGATGTGAGTTCGTACTCCCTTCCGGAGCTAGTTATGAGAGGTCTATAGCTCTTTTAGCTTTTTCATTATCTTCAGACTGAAAAGACCGCTAATTAAGCTTTCAGAATACCAATTTGCAATTAAATTGCGCGTAATAAGATGCGCGCAGATCACACAACTGCGCGTAATGATTGAGAAGTTAATTTGGCTTTCAGAATACGAAAACGCTGATTGAACGCTGATTGAGTGCTAATTTGCTTTCAGAATACCGCCCCAGGTCTGTATCAACTACACTTTGCTGATACATATGTTTACATAAGCATCAGACACAGAAAAAGTTTCATGGTCAAAGTTGATTGGCTTCATATAATTATGACGTCATCAAATTTGCTTTTGACAATCATGGAAATTTCCTCGAACAAAACGGTCCAAAAAACAATGTTCATTAGTACAGTTCATTTTTTTCCCCATGAAAATTATGATAATGAGTTGAAACTTATGTTGTCTATTTCTGAAAGTATATTAAAGGGGTAGTTTAGTTTTGGTAAGTCTGAACTTTAGTAGCCAAAACCTGCACAGTAACATTATAAACTAATAGTTATAACTCCACCATGCTCGAAATGTATACAAAATTACAAACGACTAAGTAAAAAGCCTGTTATCATTCAAAAAGAGCCATTAAAACACAAGAGGGCGCTTTTTAAAAAGGCATTGGTTTCAACCATTTCTCATACAAATTTATGCATGTGATGTTTTATTGATATAATGATTAGATAGAGACATCATCAACAACTATTTCAAAAACGCTTTTGACAATTTTTGAAAAAGTGAAGGCATTTTTTTATTTTTTTCTAAAAATCATGTAATTATTTGGGCCCCAAATAATTATAAGATCAGATATATTTATTGATATTTCAGCCATTTCTGGGTCGATTTTGACCAAATAAAGTTTATTCTGCCATTAAAATTGCATGTTCTCTCAAATTCGACACTCAGTTTTTCATTACCTCACAACAAAAATTGTGATGTGCAGCGCCCTCTCTACCAAAACTAAACTACCCCTTTAAGATCGGAAATGGTGTTATTCTTTGAATATCATGTACACAAATTACATTTTTAATTACCTAATCACCATGCGTCATATGAGTTTTAAGGCATATGATGGACATGTTGTGTATAGGGCTCAAGTGAATACATATTGCTTCCTCTTTTATTTCTTTATTTGAGAACCAATCACTCTCATATTTGGCACGTATGTAAAACTAGTAGGGCTGCTTAGTTGGCAATAAGTAGAATTTCAAAAAGTCATCATATTAGGGCGCTATTTACTAAATGTTCATAAAAACATACAAAATACTATAAATTATGATTAAAAACAAATTTTCTCGATCTGTCTGCTTTGTATAGACAACTTGATATTTTGTTTGCATTATTTTGCAAATTGTCTTTTCCTAGAATGACATTTAAGACTGTTATGTTCTATTTTTATATGTTTTAGGCCCTAAATTAGGCATTTTAAGTCCGTCTGTATTTCACCTTAAAAGTGGAATAGGGATTGCATTGCGCTACATACAAACAATTTCAGATTATTCATTTAACACTAACCCTATGTATCTAGTCCTGAGTGAGATTTGTGATAGTATTTTTACTCCAATATCAAGTTAAGATAAAATGTTTGGGGAAAATTCTAGTCAGAAACTTGTTTTTTAATGTTTGTATTATTCTTCTGTTTGGCATGACAGAGAAAAAATTAACACCTCTTGTCTGCAGTTCATTATTTGATACCTACCCTACAAAATTTACAAAAACGTCATGTGATAACTAAATGAGTGCACGCACATGCATGCCTTTATGATTACCATGGCGAGAGAAAATGGCGAATTAATTAAATAAAAGCCACTGGCCCATCCTTAACACAGTAAATGAGGTTACAATTGATTTCACTTAACCAAACTGCTGAAACAATTCTATTTTATGCTAAAGACCTTTGAATTGTAGTCAAGAGCACAACACAATAATGAACTTTCATATTAATATCACAGTCAGTACAATCCTAAACATACACCAAATAAATGTAAATCTTACCACAACAAA
Organism: Echinarachnius parma; assembly: GCA_037951105.1. Taxonomy (NCBI): domain Eukaryota; kingdom Metazoa; phylum Echinodermata; class Echinoidea; order Clypeasteroida; family Echinarachniidae; genus Echinarachnius; species Echinarachnius parma. The sequence goes on from JBAMJV010003097.1 coordinate 29,954, forward strand.
ATTTACATGTGTGGACAACTCTGTTGGGAAGACACTTTCCCTGTCACGGAACGGCATCCATCAGAACATGCAAGCTCCAGAAAAAGACCTATCAGCAACAAAGCGTTAAACAGACCACTTCTTTGCCACACTTTCAAGCTGTTCAAGCGGCTAGTTCTGACCCGTCTGGGAAGTCTTGCACAAGACAACTGCTTAACCTTACCCAACATATAGAAAATGGTTTCCAGTAAGTGTCTCAACTGGAGTTGTGTTTGTAGACCTCTCAACAGCTTATGCTACTGTCAACCACCACAGGCTCTACACAAACTACTGATTGTGAACCCCCGGGGGGTCTGTCCTCATTGAAAGGGGGGTATCATGCGTGACCAAGAAAACGAGTAATTAGGGTGGTTTTTCACGATCAGGCGAGATACTCGAGTATCTCGTTTAGGGTCTCAAAATCACCCCAAATAAGGAAATAGGGTATCTATTTTAGGCTGACGAATTACTCGTTTAGGGTATCAAAAAGATGAATTACTCGTTTAGGGTCTCAAAAACTCAGCTTACTTGCTTAGGGTATCAAAAATAGTTATTATTTACTTTTATTATCTCGTTTAGGGTCTCAAAATCCCCCCAAATCAGGAATAGGGTGTCTTTTTTAGGCTGATGAATTACTCGTTTAGGGTATCAAAAAGATGAATTACTCGTATAGGGTCTCAAAAACTCAGATTACTTGCTTAGGGTATCAAATTACCGATAATCATACTTGCTTAGGGTGTATTTTTTGCACCACGCAAATACTCGTTTAGGGTGCTTTTGGCAAGCCCTTGGTCACGCATGATACCCCCCTTTCTATGAGGACAGACCCCCCATGTTGTGAACAACATGCACCTGACCAAAATGGTCAAGACCCTGATTGAAAAAGTTGGTTGAGCTGTTTGGAAAGAAGAGTCGTTGCCGCAGGCAGAAGAATGGCCTCCCCAAGGAAGCATTCTGGCCCAACTCTGTTCAACATTCATGGGCGTAGATCTGTCATTGATACTCATTCATCGAGGGGGGAGGGGGGCGATGATCTATTGATTCATCTCTCCTGATGAATATGTATTACGTAAGTATCTACGCCCATGTCAACATTTATGTAAACGATCAACCTATATCTACCCTCAGACAAGGAGTTTCATCTGTGCAGACGACCTGTGTATCACCACCAAAAGTGATGACTTCCCTAAGCCAGAAGCCATCTTGTATGAGGGACTTACCAACCTATCCTTGTACTACAAAGAGAATCATCTGAAGTCTAATTCAACTAAATCTGAAATATCCGCCTTTCATCTAAATAACATGCATGCAAACCAGAAACTGAAGATCACTTGGAATGGAACTAGACTGAGACACTGTGATAGTCCTCTCTACATATCTAGGGGTGACCTTAGATAGATCTTTCAAAAGTACAAGGCCTATATCACCAAGCTCGAGGGAAATGTTAACAATAAGATCTACCGCTCTGGCTCTCACTTATACTATGTTGCAGAGTATGCCTGCGCGGATGTGGGAAAGCTCAGCACATGTAACGAAGAACACATATGCTTCTGTTATATCACATGATGTATGTGACGAATGAGGACTGCTAACATATATCTGATATCTGGCATCGCACCCCCTGAAATAAATAGGGCTGCTGATAGCCAGAAGGAACAAATGAGACAAACAGAGGACGAAGGACACCCACTGCATCCTTGGTCCACTAAGTCACGGAAAGCTTCCTTTTACGCGTGTCTTCAAGAGGACCAAACTCTGGGAAGGGAGATTGAGCTTTAGGACATGCCAGTAGTGTATGCCGATGGTGCCACCATAGAAACTGTCAGCAGGATTCAACCAACCCTTGATGACTTTGCGTAGCCTGAATAGGCTTTGGCAGGCATGGGAAGATGGAAACCAACATGATGAACTTGGGATATATCGAAGGTCCAGCAAAATGCGAGTGCGATTAAGCCCCTCAGATCATGGACCACCTGCTTAATTGTGATCTGGTACATTGAATGTGCATAATCAAAGATCTGACAGAGGCAAACGACATAGCGCTCAGATTTTCCCAAAATTGGCAGGAATTTGTGTGATGATACGAGGGGTCAGTAAAAAACAACAACCGATAATCTCCTTGAAAACAAACAGTTTATCAGGGTAAACTTATCTCTAACAGTTGTCCATCGCCAAAAGTTATCGAGGCAGAGCTCTTAAAAGCGGCCTTGTTTTGTTTTGATGAGAAGAGACTTATACATAGGAGCGGCGATTGGCCTTTTCAAAATAAAAATGGGAACCTCAGGAGCGTCGATCTGCCTTTCTTTTAATGAAAGATGGGACCCTTAGGAGCGGCCGGATCGGCTGTAAAACAGGGGTCTTTGAAGCAACACATACCCGTTTTTGAAATAATGTATACACGAGTACGCCCCCCCCCCCCCCCCCGCCCCCTTGGGGTCATTGATGACGATGGTTGACCATGGTTTATTGCCGTTTGTTATCGACATAACCACATTGATCTTCGTAGCTTATTTATGCCATGGATATCTCCGGAGGAATATACATTTAAAAGGAAAAAAGTTCAACAGATATGTGTCGTCCATCCTTCTTTGTTAGTTAAGCTTAAAAACATGTATGCTCTGCCACCGTTTCCCACTCAGTGCATAAAACAGCGAATCGATATCAACAATGTTGCCATAGTGGCTTTTCAGGCCGTGATCCTTCCAGATTATTTAGGGTTCTCAGGAAGGCAAAATTATATTGAACGGTTACAACTGTATCTTTACCATTTCTATGTGTCAATGACTAATGGAATGTCTCCACTTAATTGTTCTAGATAAACTATGATGTAAAATTATGTTTGATGAATATGAATATGAATAGCATGCTTCATCTTTATTAAAGAACAAGAGTTGCAGAAAATAATGCTGTACACACAGACTTCCCCTGTGCATATCGGTTTTGTTAACTCTATGTTACCCTGGTAATTATCTCAAACTTATAATGTTCATCCTTGTTAATAATGAGACGTACTATGCTGTTCCCTTTTCTAAAAAGGGTGGTCCAAGCAAAGAAATGTTATAATCAATGTTTTTCTGTTTAAATCTGACTAGATGTATAATAGCTATTTTGTGTTTGTTATGTATATTTGATATTCGTAAATGTATTCAGATAGAAACAACTTACTCAGGGCTGAACAAATGGTACATACAAGCATATTTATCGCAATGTATTTCTTATTTCATTTCCAAGGTCACATTCAGACAATAATAAACTATTACACATCCTTCCAAGTATGAACTTGCATACTGTACTAATGAAACAAAATCGAGTTGTCAACACAAAACCATCAGTTTAAGACAAAAACTCATAATTGAGGAGGGATCAAATAATGAACTGTCAACGTCTCGTTGACAGTTCATTATTTGATCCCTCCTCAGATCATTCATTTCATTTGTGATGCCAAAGTGATGCCAAAAAGAATAATACAAAATATTGAAAAACAAATTTATGGCAAGATGTCCCAAACAAATTTGCCTTAATTTGATATCGCAATAGTTATGCTATCGGAAATCTCACTCAGGACTATATTAATAGAGCTAGGATTAAATAAACAATCGATATAGTGTGTATGTAGCGCACTGTATTCCCTATTCCACTTTTAAAGTAAAATTTAGACGTACTTATGCCTGATGTATGCCCTAAAACAAAGAAGATACAACAAAACAGTCTTTAATTTCACTCTAGGAAAACTAAATTTACATAATAATGCAAACTAAAATCAAGTTGTCTATAAAAATCAGACAAATAGAGAAAAAAGCCTCATTATATCGGAATCTATGGAATTTTGTAGGTTTTTATCAAATTTTAGTAAATAGCGCCCTCATATGATGACCTTTTGAAATTTTAACTATTGCAAACTAGAGAACCCTACTAGTTTTACATATGTGCCAAATATCAGGGTGATTGGTCCTCAAATAAAGAAATAAAAGAGAAAGCAATATGTACCGACTTGGGACCTACTCTACATGGCCATCATATGCCTAAAAACTGCATATGACGCATGGTGTTTACGTAATAAAAAACGTATTTTGTGTACATTATATTCAAAGGATAACACAATTTCTGATCTTAGTATACGTTTAGAAATATACAACATAAGTTTCAGCTCATTATCTTAATTTTCACAGTGAAAAAAATAAACTATACTTAATGAACATTGTTTTTTTGACCGTTTTGTTCAATAAAATTCCCATGATTTTTCATATGCAAATTTGATGACGTCATAATTATATGAAGCCAACCAACTATGACCATGAAACTTTATCTGTGTCTTATGCATATGTAAACATATGTATCAGCAAAGTTTAGTTGCTACAGACCGAGCGATTATGAAATGAGAGCATTTAGTGCAATCTCAATTTTCACCAACCCTAAGAAATGCAGCAAAAAATGAAAACGTGCTATTTTTACATACCTCCAAAAAAGTAGTAAAAAAACATAGTGCAAATGAGTTTTTTTCTTGGGAACATTTTGTTTCTCACATTAGACATATCAATGGACAAAATGACACCCAAGTCGGAGGATCAAAGGGGGGGTCACCGGTAGACCCCTCTGGCCCACGGACCAATAGCTTTACTGTGACGTACAAATAGCCATAGTGTGTAACAAACCTCTCAATTTTACACTTTTAGCAAACGAATTAATTACGGGTCATTCAAACTCACGCATTGCCGCGTAATCGTTGGTATCGGTCTTTCAAATTCCAAAAAGGTGCAAACGAATTCATGAATACGCATACGCTTTCGTAATTAGACACAATAGTTGCGTTTGAGTTTGAGTTTGATCTTTTATTATCCAAATAAAAAGTACATCAATATAACAATCAAATGTCAATGTATAACATAAATATTAAAAGGATAATTGGGACCAGAAATTAGTTAAATAGTTAAAGGGTTACTTTAGTTTTGCTAGAGAGGGCGCTGCACATCACAATTTGTTTGTGAGGTAATGAAAAACTGAGTGTCGAATTTGAGAGAACATGCAATTTTAATGGCAGAATAGACTTATTTGGTCAAAATCGACCCAGAAACGGCTGGAATATAAATAAATATATCTGATCTTATAATTATTTGGGGCCCCAATAATCAGATGATGTTAAGAAAAAAATAATAAAACATGCTTGTACCTTTTCAAAAATATTCAAAAGCGTTTTTGAAATAGTTGTTGATGATGTCTCTATCTAATCATTATCTCAATAAAACATCACATGCATAATTTTGTATGAAAAATTGTTGAAACCAATGCCTTTTTAAAAAGCGCCCTCTTGTGTTTTAATGGCTCTTTTTGAATGATAAAAAGCTTTTTACTTAGTCGTTTGTAATTTTGTATACCTTTCGAGCATGGTGGAGTTATAACTATTAGTTTATAATGTCACTGTGCAGGTTTTGGCACGATCGCAAAATAGAGCGGGAAAACCTTTATACGAGTTTTTCCTGTTCAATCACTTTGTTCATAAGCAAAGGGTAGTTTTTAAACATTTGGGTGATTTCAAGTATGGTGTTGGGGTTAGTGTTAGTGTTGAGGATAAAAAACCGCCTCTAATCTAAGCTAAACACCAGCTTCCAGATTAAGAGGAGGTCACGAACTTTCCGAAAACGATCATACCAAATCGCTACCAACCCTAATATCGATATCAGGATCGATAGTGTTAGTCATTACCAGACAAATATCACCAGAACCCCTTCAAAATGGTGACGAAAACTTTCATATGCTTACGAATTATAGAGCAAATCGTAATAAAGACTTACCACATGCATGCATTGAATACCATAATTAGAAGAAAATATTCAAACCATTCACTTGTTCGATACGATGTTAGTGGATATTCCCTATTTTTCGTGGAATTCGTAACTAAACTCACAAGAAATGTGCGTGACTCTCTTTAAAAAATTGAATGCCCGCCGCGCGCAGACACACATCGCTAGCGCTAGCGGTTTGCATAGCGGACGATGAAGGCATAACTCGCAGTGGCAGCACGGTACAAGTTCCGAGTGAATACCGATAGTACGTGACATGTTATACAGTTTGATTAAATCTGTCACGTGATCATTAGGGATTCTGTGACGGAGTGGGTAAGGCCGGTCGCACGTGTATCACATAATAAATTAATTGTTAGAAGTGGGTTCGGGTCCCCGATGTGGTAACTTTATTTTTTTTGTTGCCATTATTAAAAACAAATCTCGTAGAGCTTTGAACTCAATTACAAGTTTTTATAAAATGTCAAAGATGTACAAACAATTGTCAGTGTATACATTACGTACATGGTCCTCTAGAGGAGTGTGTGTTGGGGAGGGGGGGGGGGACAAATAATCATCACGAATCACAGTGTTTCAAATATAAACTGATGACAACAAGATTCTGATCTTTCTCATTCTCAACATCGAACTGAAAAGGTGTAAACTAAGTATGTTGAAAGGAGCAGTCATTCATAGGCTTTTTTAAAACATGGGAGCTAGAACGTATATAATTAGGCCTATTTAGGAAAACATTCTGGTTTCGAAAATAATTAGCTGCCAGAAAAGTGGGTAATAATTTTGCAAGAATCACAGGAATTAACCACCTCTGTATGATATTGTACATGTGGCTCGACAAGGCTGGGGGCCATTATTCCCCCCCCCCCCCCCCCCCACCACCTCCGAGATTTGTTTTATTGCTCCAAACCGTAAAGCTCGGACCTACCGTTACTAAATCACGTTACGAAATCCCGAAAATCGCTCAATTTCGTGATGTGTGTACAAAACAACTGGCCAATATAAGTTTTCGTTCAAAATAGATACATCGTTGGTTTGGTCTGGTTTACATTTGTAGTGTTTGTTTTGGTGTTCAAAAAGTTAAATTATAGTTAGAAGTGAAACAAACAACACAAACAATACAAATGCAGAAGTATAAAAACAAAGAAATAATTATGTACATAAAATAATTCATTATAAAAAAAATAAAACACACAAGGAAGAAACTGGCTATTCCAATTTGTTTTGATGAATTATTATTCTATTCCAAAATAATGGTCTAAATAGTTTATGTAGTGAAAAATGTGAATATCAGATTTATGGGTAAAAATATGAATTGTATGACCTTATTTGCGTAAATTACTATAGATATTCAAATTAATACATCCATACAAAAATAATATTTTCAGTGCGTTTCATAAACTTCACTTAAGTAAAATTTCACAAATTATCTAGGTTGATACCCTTTTTACATGCTTAGACAAACGAAAACACAACCATTTCAGTTCAGAATTGTGATTTTAATGCCCACCTAGCAACAGTAACACTAACACCAGCTCGATCTGTACTTGAAATGACTTTTATTTCGATCCCTATGGAAGTTGTTATTTCTATGGAGTTTTGCGTATACATGCTCAACACTAACACTACTGGGCAGATTAGCAGACGACGCTAAACACCAGCAACCACGTGGCACTGCCGGAAGTACGAGGTCAAACTCAGAGCTCGAATCATCTCCTCACCATACGGTCTGGCGGTGTTCAAGGTGGTGTTAGGTTTACTAGGACGTGTGGCCCTTCATCAAACCTCGCATCATCAATGACCTTCTTATAACAATGTCCCACTGTAGTTCTATCTTTTTCATTTACCCCTAACAGGATCCCTGGCACATATATCCTCCCCCCTTGGTCTGACGGTGGAGTCGGTTTTTGTGCGGCTCTTCATCAGACATTACATCATCAAAGACCTCCTCATTATACTTTCCCACTGTAATTATTTCCTTTCTATTGATCCTTCGCAGGGTCCGCTCACAGCTCGACGCATATCTCCTCCCCTCGGTGGACACGGTCCGGTCGGTTGCTGTTAGTTGCCATCATCCCAAGAAACTTCGCCGATCTGGGTTCCTGGAACGCGGGGGCCTGCACCACACCTGCCATTATCATGGACAACAAGACCAGCATGGCACGGTTATATTGAAATGAAGCTCTTGATTATTTCCAGAAAAAGACTTATCATAGTTCATCAGGTTGTTGTCCGGATCAGGGCACTGGTGGTAAAAGTACAGCCAATTGTAGAAGTTCATGTCCGACCCAGGGCATTGCATGATATATATTGCATGCTATACCAAACTTGTAGACCGAGCTCATGTGAACTTGCTTGAAGCTGATGCTCAATTTTAAAATAAATTATATAAAATGTAATATTGATTGTGTTTACTGTGTTTACAAAGGTTCTAAAAAGTAGTCTAGATTGTAATGTTGTACCTTCATCAGTTGAATGTCATACATGCTTATAAACCGCCATTTCTACTAGGCACTATTTGATGCAAATCACAACTTGCTTAACCCTAACGTCAACATTCATAAACTATACATAAGCTTACGTATTATTAAGTTTTACCAGATTGGGGAAAGGGCAAAATGGCGACTAATTTTCCCGTTAGTCATGATGAGGAGTGTGAGATGAAAGGATGTGAGCAGAAATCAGGAGCTGTGTATTACGTGAATGAAAAACAGAGGCTCTGTGAGGGTTGTGCCACTACGAAGGGGTGTGACATCGAATCAAGAGAGCATCATCACGAGTGGCATTGTGACAAACACAACAAAAAGATGGAATTCTTTTGCGAAGGACACACCCAGATAGCCTGCATCTCGTGTGATACTGTACATCACAAGCGATGTTACGTAAAGGATATTGAGGATGTTATCAAAGAGAAGAAAAAGCAGCTAGAAGACACCCACCACTGGCTTGCGCAGACACAGGCAGGGTTGACAAGGCTTCTGCAAGAGGGAGACGCCATCTGGCACGGAGTGGAGGAACATATCGCTAAGATTAAATGTGAGGTCAATGCCCAATACGATGCCGAGATCGAAAAAGAAATTGAAAAGGAACGATTCGGAATTGTTTTACAAATCAACCAGAAAGCCGACGACGAAATCAGAAAGATTAACGAAACAAGAGAAGCAGAGCTTGCCCTGGTTCGAGAGAAGGCCGACGAGAGACGACTACCAGTTGAAAGAAGGAGAGAAGAAATCTTTGCTGATCTTGAGGGAATAGGCAAGAGCTACAGAAAGGAGCTAGATGGATTGACCGAAAAGCTGAGGGGAAATTCGGAATTTCTTCACCAATCGATTTCCTGCAATATGAAGAAGGCTGAGGCGCTTTTGAAGGATGATATGGCTATCCTTCTGGAGACAAGGAATTTCCGCTATTCGGCTGACCTGGCAACCATATCGTTCAATGATAAAATTATAGAAAAAGGAAAGACACTGACACGGAACGTTCTCACAGTCAATTATTTCAGAGATCCCGAGTGTGGCATCACCACAGGAAGACTCGATGGGCACGTTGGAACCTGGGGACTTGTTGATACCTTCGAGATGCCCGAAAAAAAGAATTTCGTCCTTTGTGGTTGCACTGATGATTGCCATGTTGTATTGACAGAGATGTACAACGGATATGCCAGTGGCTTGTTTGAAGTGAACTTAGATGATAAGACACTGCGTACCATCGAACCAAGGAGTGAAAAGGTTCGTTTGAGTACATCATGTGTCGTCTTGAAAGACGATATGATTGCTATTGGTGGAGGTCGAGTAGAAGATGAGCAATATGAAGAATATATCACCCTCTATACCAGAGAGTGGGAAATCGTGAAGAAGATCACGATACCATTAACATCGATAGTAAAGTATTCACGCCCATGCTTTCCCATTGATATCAACGCAGATAGACAGATCATTGCGCTTGAAGTTAAATTTGTTACTACTGACCCAACGGAGCCAGCTACTACGACCATAAACATGCTTACGATAGATCCTTCCCTCCACGGACAGGCTGCGATCGTAGGGAAAGTCCCTCTTACATTGGCAGAGGGGTGCAGACTGCATTTCCCTAAAACAATCATGACGTTGCCTTCCGGAGATATACTCGTGCTTCCTAGCAGCTCGAAGTTATTGCAGATCGACCATTCTGGAGAAGTCAAAGAGTTTCCTAATCACCTCCCTGGAAACGGTAGATGTGAAGATGTCGCTGTGGACAAACTATCCGGTATGATCTACTTACTGCAAGATAGGAATATGCACCAGATGACTGAAGATGGAGTATATTCAGACGATGGTTGGCCAAAGAAAGACCCCTCTGATTCATCTTATCAGTTCTCTTCATTCGATGTCACTCCTGCAGGCCGTTTTGTCGGAATAGAGAGGAACAGAAGTACACTCACCGTTTACAAGAAATCCTACATCAGTGAGTAAGGAGCCGTGCCGTAGCTGCACCCTCTTAGCCCGTCTACCCCATCTCATTTCGGTTAAGCAGTCGATGTAATGTTTGCATGGCCATGGCACAATGCGATTCTAACCCAGGGTCCTGTTGTATAAAACATTCGCAATTACTGTAACTAGCATGGTAACAACGACAAAGGACCGTGATGACTGGCTCTCGATCTACTACATTAGTATTTACAATTTGATTGATTTGTTTTGATTCATTTTATTTTATTTTCAACATACTCACATGGTACAAAGTAATTATCCAAATACTACAGAAATAATCCACTTCGTGTATATAGTAAAACATGTGTGATGAACAAAATTTAAACATAATAACAATTGCATTAATACTGGAAGCTATACATAATTTTCAAAAAATTCAAATGGTGTATTTTAACATAATGTGATATGTACGGGACCACCATTATAAACAAAGCTTGAGAGAATGATGGTCCCTGAAAAAAGTTATATAACGTTACAAACTATATTTAAAAAAAAATATAAGTACAAACAAAAAGAAAGAAAAGAAAAAATGAAAGATGGATGAGATGATGGGTGTGGATGAGAATGAAGGTGATGTGTGTAGATGGATGGTGTGTATGCAGTAGCAGCCGTTTGGGATATAACAAACCAAACATATTCTTTATAAAGTATTATACATTTGTTTTAACTGTTATCACAAAACAGTCTTAACTCAATTATATCGGGACCAGCACCAGTACAACATAAAACAGTAATTCAAAAAAAAGCTAAGTATTATCAAGATTAGAGTTAGTTATACAATTGAATCAATTTATTTTTCATTGCCATTCTAAAAGATATGACGGAGGGACGATTTTTAATATCGTTTGTGAGAGGATTCCACACGTCGGGACCAGCATGTCTAATGGACTTATGCGGTATTGTTAGAGTGGGATTATAAAAATGATAATTAGTTGCATTTCGAGTAGAATCATTATGAATATCTTTATTACAAGTAAAGAAATCTAAAAACTGGGATGGTACTTTACCTTTACTTGCCTTATACATAAATGTAGCAGTTTGCAGCTTATAAATATTATGGACCTTTAATGTAGATAAGCGATAAAAAATGGGGTCGTTATGTGCTAAGTATGTGGAGCCAGTACAAATTCGTAGGGCCTTTTTTTTTGTAACAAAAGAATAGAATTTATTTTAGTTTTAAAACAATTCCCTCAAACAACATTGCAATAAGAAATTCTGGATAATATTAATGCGTTATAAAGCATAAAAAGTATATTATGAGAGAGAATATATTTAAATCTATTTAAAATTCCAAATCCTTTTGCAACAGCAATCATTATAGCATCAATGTGTTTATTCCAACTTAATGTTTCATCTATTGTGACTCCAAGATATTTAACGAAATTCTTTTGAATGATTTGATATGTATAACAATTCGACAACTTACATTCAAACAGGGCCCATGTTATACCAATAGACAGGATAATGGGAAGCCCAGAAGCAGCACGCACACGGATTGCTTAATTCATTAGTCATTAGTCATGTCCAGTGCCTTAAATAATAATCAAGACGAATCATTTCAAATAAAAAAGAAAAACAACGAATAATGCCCCAAATAGCTAGGTTGCAACTCAAGTAGACACGAGCAGAGGGCAATCAATAGTACGGAAAAATTAAAGTGGTAGACAAGCAAACAGATAAGAAAAAAATAATATGTAATCAGGAAATTACGTCATCCAAAGTAAGAGAAATATATGATCATTCTGAAAAGAACTGCTTACCAATAATACGAGGAATTCCATCTGGTTTATGGCAGGCTAATATAGTTTAGCATTGAAAAGGGTTTCTACTTGTTTAGGCCCCCATCACTAGTGGCTCAATTGTAAGAGCACCAGTCTAGAAATCTGGACGTGTCGGGTTCAGCAAAGCAAAATGTTATTTGCTACTTTAATTTAAAGGGATCTAGTTACTTTGTTGACATGTGCAAAAAATGAAGAAGAAATAATACAAAGTGTATTCGTATGATATGTTTACTGAGTGATCTGTGAAAATTCGATGGTAATTAATGTCTTGGTTTGCAAACCGTACTCATAAAATGTAGGGAAAAGATCATATTATTGTTATATGCAAGCCAGTCTATTTGTATGATATGGAAGCACCAATAAATCAAAAATATATTTAAACGTTTTATTTTCACCGTCTGTGTAGTTTACAACAAAATAACCAGTGCCCTTTGGCGAAAAATATAGAATTTGAGATAAATAAGTGTAGCTTGTTATTTACTCGCTCCTGTTAAGTATTTGTTGTTTGATACTGTATTACAAAGTCCTGATTACATGTATTATGTTTATATTCCCCTTTTCCATTTTGTATCATTGTCTATATTACAGGTGATAATGTTATTTGGTTATATATTACACCTAGTTCAAATTACCGATATATGAATTATGAACCTATGATGAATTTATTAAGTCTTATTGAACTTAATTTTTTTCAAAATATTTTACATGTATTACTCTACATAGAATACAATGTACATAAAACATGTAAAACAAATGAGAAATAAGTCTGCTTCAACACAAATGTTACTCAAGTTGTTGCGTCTAATGAAAATATTTAAATGTTCATCAAGCCCACGTTCTGTATAACTCAGACATACACAACCACCTTGTATATGCATTGGGACAATATTGTCCGGAATATGGAGACGAAAGTTGTACAAGTATTTATGGAAAGTTTTATATCTATTCACGTTTTCCCTTATAAATTATGTATTTTGTCATGTAATGTTTCTGCGCACATCGTATATTCAAAATGAAGCATCTTATGTAAAAAAGATGTCATGTTTACATTGTATGCCAACATTCTGTATCTTCCTTGAGACCGTTGTACTTCGCTAAAACTAGTTAAGTTTGCGTAGATTAGAATAAAATCGGAGATCTTAATGAAATTTCAGATTGAAGTTTCATAATTTCTACTTAGTATAAGCCTAGCCTAAATACGGCCACATGATATGTGTGTCTGAACTTAATCCAATTCAATATGTTATACGAATTAGTAAAATGTTGATTTACATTTGGACAAAAAAAAAGTATTACAAAATCCTTGTTATTCCTAAGTTGTATCGTTGCATAAATTCATCGTATATATCCATTGTGTAAACTTATGTTGAGTTAATAATGTGTCACTTTCATCTTGAATTGTTGTATGAACATGATATGTTGTTGTTATTGTGACCATTTCTATTGTATAATGTAAATACCTAGTATCCTAACATTTGTATAATGTATTTTAATGTAAAAATATATTTAGCATTCTAATATTGATTTTGTCATATATACACTCTCTTTAGATAATAACATTTGTATCAATAGATGCAAACCTTAGCGTCACTAACGCTTGGTTTTTATAATCATAATTTACATGATTTAGATTACCGCGGTCTACTGAATATAAGATATCGTAGTAGATTATATGATCATTATCATGGCCGTCGATATTTGAGGTTCAATATTTGAGGTTCAGAAATATACAATTACGTTAAATGCCCATCTCATTCATTTTGTGAACATTTATATAATAGTCTTCTTTAAACTTCATCTTGAGAGTGCTAAACTACCCAATTCCAAAATATTTCGGGGGCTTCGCCCCCTGGAGCCCCTATTAAGGCCATCTGGCCAAGTCCCTTGTATACACAACTAATCAGGATTTCCCGCTATACCCAGTAAAATAGAGCTAACATTCAACATACTATTTGATACGTAACGGTTTTACGTATTTACCTAATTATGAACAACATTTTTAGTTCTTGATATCCAAAATCCTAAAGCTTCCGAGGGCTCCGCACCCTGGAGCCCCATCTAGAGTGCATATGAGGGCAGTATCACTTGACTGAACCCAGTTCATGATTTCAGCAGGGTGCTTGCAATGTGCACTTCATAATCTTAACATTTTTAAACAGCTAAATCAGAAAATGGCTGTCGACTGTCATTTAGGTGTCATCAGGGGCGTCGATTTCTTCTCGCCATTGGGGGGGGGGGGGGGATGAATCGTCATTTTGACCATCTCTGGCGAGGGAGCGAAGCGACAACCCAGCAGCGTGCCCGGGTTTTTATGGCTGGAGGGGGGGGGGGGGGGAGCAAAGCTTTTTAATTCAGCTGTTTAGAAATTGGAAGATTATTAAGTGCACATTGCAAGCATCATGTTATGAGCTGGGCTTTGTTCAATATGAACTTTGACCTGATAGATACATAATTATATTGCAAGCATTCTGATGGAACCCTGAATAGCAGCAGTCATGGGATACCCACATTGGAAAGCTTATTGGGGGTCCAGGGGGCGGAGCCCCCGGAAGCTTTGGGATTTGTAATATCCAGATATAAAGATGTTGTCTATATGTAAATATAGGGTTAACTATTCTTTAGTTAATTGGCTTTTGAATTAGCTGTTTAGAGATTGGAATTAAAGATTGTTAAATGCACATTGCAAACATCCTGTTACGATGAGAGCACTGTCCAAGAATGGATGCATTTTAGCCTGATAGATAAATAATGTCGATTGCAATCATCCTGGTGGAACCCTGAATAGAATAAGTCAAGCGATGCCCACATTGGAAAGCTTATTGGGGGTCCAGGGGGCGAAGCCCCGGGAAGCTTTAGGATTTGTAATATCCAGAAACACAATTTATTATTGAATAGTTAGCTCAATTTTAGTGAGCGAAGCGTAGGCCAGGATCGCCTGAAAGTTTGCCAAGAGAGAAGTCTTGAATAAAACTATTTAATGAGTACATGGCTGGTACTGGGTCAAATAACGTTAATGGGGATTCCAGAGGCGTAGCCCCGGAAGATTTGGGATTTGGGCAGTTTAGCATTATCAATAAGTGGTTTAAAGAAGACTATAGTAACAACTTCCATTCATGAGAGGGGGCAGTGCTCCTTAATTTTAATGTTATTATATATTTGTGTACCCCAAAATATTGAGGGGGATGATAATACAGGCCATCCCCCCACCTAAAATATGGGGGGGGGGGGGTTAACCCATCCCCCTCCCCCCCCCCCCCCCGTGATCGACTCCCCTGGGTGTCATGTTGGTTAAAAAATATTTTGTCCCCTACCCCCCCCCCCCCCCCCCCCCGGTCATAACATCCTAGAAACACTACTTTGCTACTATACTACTTTAATGGTCGAAATGACGTTTCATCCCTCCCTCAATGGCGAGAAGAAATCGACGACCTTGATCATTATAAATTGTTGTAATCTTTGTATATTACCTATTCAAGAATATGTATAGCTCTCTTGTGTAATATGCACTTCTTAGAAACACTTTATATCATCTAATAAAATGTTATTATCATCGTACAATGAAACAGAGTCGTATTATGCTTCTTCGTTTGTTCGTACGCACTTTAAAACAGGCATAGTAAAAAAAATACACCAGTTACTGTGTCATTATCAAGTATCATATTCTGAATAAATTATATTGATTACTTAGCCAAGTCAAGATTTGTATCGCCTCTGTACTTTTCGTATAACAATCCCCCTTGTCCTGGACGTCTTTGTTGCTTCTTATTTGTATTCGTATGAAATGTTCATTTATATTTGTTGATTACTTAACACAAATTTATCAAATAATAGGTGTGTGTAGTACAATGAAAACATGAAATGAACGCTTGCCTATGATAAACAGTTTTGTTAACGTTGTACAAATGTTGTTTGTGATTGACTGTATTAATTTTCATGATTTGTATTGTTTTCTGTTTGGAAATGGAAAACATACTTGGAACTTTAAAGTCATTCTACACAATAAATGAAACACAAATACCAACGTAAAATTATGCCCGTCTCCAACTTGTTTTCATTGTGTACCACTCTCCCTATCAAGAGATGCGTTTTGAACAAAGTATGAAGTCCAATCGAAAGTTCTTGCCAACTGCATAACAATATCTAACAAAGTTATACCCCCGTCACATATAGCTACGCTCTCGCGCCGCTCCTAATCCCCATTCATAAAATTGCTACGCTCCTAATCCCCATTCATACATTTGGCAGTGGGAGGCGAAGCATTGTCCGAACGATGATTAAATGACTAATGAATGGGAGGATTATCGCACATAGGTGAAAGGATAGCCTCTCATGCATGGACATACAATGGCTCCCTAAACAAAAGAGTAGAACGCCAAAGACTCACGACCGCTTTCGAGCGCTTTCGACATGTCCAAAGCTTAAAAAGCGGTCGTGGGTCGGTCGTGGGTCTTTGCCGACCTAGTCTTTTGTTCAGCGAGCTATTATATGTGCATTCATGGAAGAGTATATATTGACACATGTGTGATAATCTTCCCATTCAGATCCTCATTGGACAAAAGACATTTTGCAGATACGTTCCAGTGATTTTTATCAGCTATTGTCTAGATCGTGGCTAGAGCGTGGCTCTAGTCTGACGCCGTCATTAATTTCGTGTTCCTGAAAATTCGTCAAGACTTGTCTCATTGAAAGAAAACAATGTGACACAGTGTCAAAAGAGTGTGAACACGCTGTGTTCACACTGTGTGGACCGCAGTGTTAAACTGGAGCGTGTTCGGCACATTTCACACTGGCGACAGTGCGCTCAGTTTGTTCGCAGTGTGTTCACATTGTGAGTTGGTTTTCACATTGTGAAAACGCTCCGATTCAACATCGTGGTCCACACTGTAAAGCACAGTGTGTTCACACTATGTCCCAATGTGTTCTATCCTGTAGGATACATTTTCATTTCGAATAAAAAAAAGTTCATCCAAATCAGTGTTTTATGTAAACGCACTGGACCGTTTTAACAAAGGTTTTGTGCCAAACCCCATGTATGCACGCAATCCATGTTTGCACCGTAATTTAACATTACGGTAAACAGCAATTTAATACAGAAATAATACATGCAATGAATGCACACGAAAAGACACGTTATATATATACAATTTAATGAGGAAGTAAGGAAAACAGGCGGAGAATATTCAACTGAAATACAAAATATTAGGTTGAATTATTAATTTCAGGCATATTGCATGGCTGCAGTTCTTCGTTTCGTGATGTACCATGTAACATGTAACAACTCTGGTTTCGATTCCTTCGTATATAAGAATAATCTAGATTTCGTTCAGATTCACTTTGGGGTGCGGCTTTCAACTTGAACCAAAACGCACGGCGACGCCATTTTATGGAACAGTCGCATGCCTACAGTTTATAACTAACGCGTATGTTGGACATCGTAGACTTTAATTAAAGCTGAAATATATGACTTGGGAAGACGGTGGTCTACATAAACATGTGTACGGTGCAGATAGTCATCGTTGGCCGGCCCATATGAGCAGTATTACTACTGCACGGTCCATCGTTGCGTTAAGCAGCCCTAGACAATTATGAGAATATCAGTTTTGAAACCAGAGGAGTTAGTTCTTGTCTTAGGAAGTGTCGTGCCGCCAAGTGAAGCATCGTGGAAAACAAATCATTCATCACCACCAGGTAATTTTACCTTTTCTTCCAGAGGATTTATTTCAATGCAAGTCGGATTTAGTAAGTGACACTAATCATCTAAATTTAAGTCTTCTAGAAACTCGTTTGAGTCTTGATGATTTAGGCTACTTGTTTAATCCAAGATAGGGAAATTCCTTTGGAAATGAATTTAAGTCTTTGAATTTATTGGCCAATCCTCGACCCGCTATAAGATTATTATGAAACTGATTATCTTTTAATATTTGAATATAATCAGATCAACAAAGAGCCAACCATGTATGTATGACCTTTTTTTCATCAAAACGATCTGACTAGCGTCACGGAGCAAACAAGAACTGTTTGTAATTATTATTATGCAAATAAGCTTATTGATCTTAGTTCCAATGATAATGGATTTGCGTTATGATGTATATATACTTCTGTTTGTAAAATATTTAAATTCCCTTTTCGAACAAGTGGTTAGGAGCAAGTATTATTTAAAGAAATCGTAGATATATTACCCTAGCTGGTATGAAACATACAACAAGTATCAATGAATCAGGAGATATACGTGTTACAAACGCATGATTATTAGTGTTTCCATCTTTGATATTTCGTTACCAGAGCCCCAATGAACAAATTGTTGATTCCATGAAGTCCAAAATATTGTGATATATTTAGTATTGATTGCAATGTACAATTTATGTTATGATGCTTTGTATAATGTAATGAATTGATAACAAACTTAATTTAATGTTTATACAGTTCTGAGTCATTAAGAAAGTACATGTTTGAATTTTAAAGTCGTTTTTCACATTTTGCCGCAGGCTACCTGTCTTTTGCCCGAAAACACAATCTGCCGAACATTGCAAGATCTCTACCCTAAGTATGACATCAGCTCGCCCAGAAATGACGTCAGCCTCCTGTCCACCACGCCTCGCCTTTTGTTTTATTCCGGGATTTACGCCTTGTGAGAACCAACGATAGGAAATAATGTTTTTTTTCCACCACGTGATTATACATAACACTGATCATCACCATGCTGATGTTTCCCTTGTATGTACTTCCTTGCAGGGTACCACGACGACGTGATGCGCCCTCTAACGTGTCCATCGGGGCAGGACGTACTTTGAGGTCGGTTATTTCGGTGAGGTCGGTCAAGCCGGTGAGGTCGGTGAGGTCGGTGAGATCCATGACCGGTCAGTTGACGTTTTCTCAAGAACCCTCGTCGATCAGGTTGCCTGAAACACGGATGTCCTTCGCCAAACCTGCCATCATCAATATCATCCAGACAAGGTACCATCGAGTTCCGGGTGAAGGTTCCTCCTCTTCTCGATGGGTTATTAATAGACAAGTATAACAATACTTGTTTGCAAGAGATGGTGTCTACTTATTAAGCCATCAGTTAATGTATTCGAAGTCCCGGGTGCAAGTATTTCAGTATTATGTTTTTGTATGAAATTTGTATAAATTAACATACATTTTGACCAGGTATTGCTAAAATTGTATGTTTAATTATTGGGAGTAATAATTTAGAATAACATTTTTGTCAAAGATTGAAACAGTCTATTTTCACATTACAGGAAACAACGATTGCGCTGATCTAACTCCGAACTTGTAATATGTTGTGTAAGTGTCGAGTACATTACGACTCCGCATAATCCAGTTCCCTTATATGAACATCGCTAAACAGGGCCTATTAAAGGGCTATTTTAGATCCCATAACCAGTTCCAAATGTCGAACGCAATATTGGATTTGAATTGAATTATATTTTTATACTGGCTTTTCACGAATATTTAGGATTATACTTATCTAACTGCGAGAGATGTTGCCGCTCTTTGGTCTTCATAATGTGTGTGTGTGTGTGGGTGTGTGTGTGTGTGTGTGTGTGTGTGTTTTACGTATGAAGAACTGATTAAATAAAATGATTAAGGTACCAAACAAATGACTCTCTGATTACATCAAACCATCCACCATATAATTCAGTTTTATGATAAATGCTAACAAATCAAGTTACTATCAGAGGCTAGCCTACAATGAACAATATATAACTGTTTAAAACATGTTATTCAACTCTATCTATGTCATGCTTAAATGAGCCGGACATGTTGACATCGTTTGGGTTATACCAATGTATACTGTACCTACCTTGCAATTAGAATCAATGTATAGTGTACCTACCTTTACAATGGGATCAACGTGAACGTAGTCAGATGCCACAGGTCCTGACTGGTCAAGTAAAATATTTCATTTGTAGGTGGCATTCTGCGATACATTTTATTATTTGATTGAGCCTTAAATGTTAAGCCTATAAAGTGATAGGCCTGCTTATCAGTTGGTTTTACCCAATTAGGGAAAAGAGCAAAATGGCGACTAATTTTCCCGTCAGTCATCATGAGGAGTGTGAGATGAAAGGATGTGAGCAGAAAGCAGGAGCTGTGTATAACATCAGTGAAAAACAGAGGCTCTGTGATGGTTGTGCAACTGGGAAGAGGTGTGATATCCATTCGAGAGAGCTGAAGAATGAGTTGCTCTGTGAAAAACACAACGAAAAGCTAAAATTCTTTTGCAACGAACATACACAGATTGCATGTAGCACGTGCGAAAGGGTGCATCACAAACCATGTGACGTAATAGACATTGAAGATGCTATCAAGGAAAAGAAAGAGCAGGTGGAAGATATCCAGCACGACCTTGCGCAGACACAGGCAGGGTTGACAAGGCTTCTGCAGGAGAAAGACGCCATCTGGCACGGAGTGGAGGAACATCTCGCTAAGATTCAATGTGAGGTCAATGCCCAATTTGATATCGAGATCGAAAAGGAGATTGATAAGGTACTGGGGATTGAGTTGAAAATCAACGAGACAGCCGACGACGAAATCAGAAGGATTAACGAAAAAAGAGAAGCAGAGCTTGCCCTGGTGCGCAGAGTGCGAGAGAAGGCCGACGAGAGACGACATCCTCTGGAAAGAAGAAGACAAGAAATCTTTGCTGATCTTGAAGGAATAAGCAAAACCTACAGAAAGGAGCTAGATGGACTGACTGAAAAGCTGAAAGAGAGTTCGGAGTCTCTTCACCAATCGATTTCCTGCAATATGAAGAAGGCAGAAGCGCTTCTGAATGATGATATGGGACTCCTTCTGGAAACGAGAAAGTTCCGCTATTCAGCTGACCTGCGAAACATAGATATAATCGGTACAATCATCGAAAGAGAGAAAACCCTCACACGTAATGTTCTCACGGTCAAGTATTTCAGAGATCCCGAGTGTGGCATCACCACAGGAAGACTCGATGGACACGTTGGAACCTGGAGAGTTGTTGATACCTTAGATATTTCCGGGATCGCTAACCCTTTAATTTGTGGTTGCATTGATGACTCCCACATTATCTTGTCAAATTTGGATAACTCAGATGTGTATTATAGATTTACTCCCGATATGATTGAAGGTCTATGTTTGTATGAAGCAAACCTACACGACAAGACGATGCGCTCTATTATCGAACCAAAGGCTGGCAGCGGTCAGATTCTGTCTTGCGTTGTCTTAAGTGATGATATGGTTGCTGTAAGTGGCGGTCGAAAAAAAGATGAGGGATACGAGGAATTTATTTCCCTCTATTCCCGAGAATGGCAACTAGTAAAGGAGATCACGATACCGTTAACAAAAAAAGAGGTAACACACGGTAAATGTCCATGCTTTCCTATTGATTTCAACACAGATACACAGATCATCGCTCTTGAAGAGAAGTTGATTACAACTCACACAGAAGGACCAAGTTCAACACGTACTAGAATCAGCAATCTAATTACGATAGATCCTTCACTCGATGAACAGACCTCCATTACAGGGAATGTCCGTGTACAATTTCCAGAGGAATGCGGCGATCATGAGCATTCCATCAGGAGAATCAGGACCTTGCCTTCTGAGGATATCCTCGTGTGTCAAGTCGGCTCGAAGTTCCTGCAACAGATTGACCAATCTGGGGAAGTCAAACTTCATATTCCCCTCCCTAGTCCCCTCAATGAATACGATACATATTCAAATGTCGCTGTAGATAAACTATCCGGCATGATCTACATCATATCAGCAGGTGATGTCATACACCAGATGACTAGAGATGGAATATGTACAAATGGCGGTTGGCCAGAGAGGGATACAAATATCTCCTCATTCGATGTCACTCGTTCAGGCCGTATAGTCGCAATAGAGGACAGAAACAAAGTCACTGTATTCGAGAAATCCTACATATGAGTAAACCAGTCCAACCCTTCCCATCCTATATCTCCTTTCGGTTGAAGAATCTCTGCCCATGTAATGTCTGCATGGCTATGACACCATGGAGTACCAACCCAAGACCCTCAGCGTGTACACACACATAAACTGTTCATCCCTTAGTCATGACTAACGAAACGTCGTATAAAGAATCATGATTAACGAAACTGACGAATGTCCACACACAAAAACAAGATCCCAAACCAGTCGGCCTTCAGCTGCTCGAAAACATCGTATAAGTGCGCAGTTTGCTACTGCGCAATGTGCTGTCTTTTTCTGTCTGCTGAAATGAGAGGTCAACTCTCCTTTTGCGCGCGGTCACGTTAAGCATTTTTGTATTTTGTTTTAATATTTGTTTTGTGTATTTTGTACTAGATTTTTCTTTTCTGGTATAAGGCATATTTCTAACCCTTGTTTCTTACCTAGTCCCCATGGAAGAACATCAGTAGGGTCTAATGCCCCACAGCTGAATATGGATTATCCAGCCGTTCTTCTCATTACTTTTTATAATTTTGTTTATTCATGTATGATTTGTACAATTCTTTTATTTGTATATATGAATCTTCATGTGTTGTTATGATGTTGACTTTTTATACGGAAATAAAAGCAAACAAACAACAACGCCACGCCCCGTTAATCATGATTAGCGAGTCACCGGACGTTCACACACGAAACGAACGTGATTATTTTAATAGTCAGCTCCCGTACGAAACGAAGATCAAACCCCCGTTTCATTAATCATGATTCTCTATACGTCGTTTCGTTGAGTGAACGTTCAGACACACATTTTCAGACAATTTTGTCGTATAGCTAATCAGGAGCTGATTCTTTAATCAGCTGCTGATTAGCTATACGATGAAATGTGTGTGTGTGAACACGGGCCTGTCTCAAAAAACGTTTGCAATAACTCCAGTGGTAACAAACAACGACAATGCATGCTGACTGGCTGTTGACATGGTTGACTTCATTAATAACCTGATATTCGAGTTAAGATTTCTACAGTACAGTTATTTAAACAAAAACTTAAGTTTTATGACAAAGCATACTACTTCAAAACGTTCAATACAATCATGATTCATATTTATTCGTTGAATCAAAACGTTTGCAGGTCCTTCTGTCTTACAGAAGCGCTTAGGAACACAAAACTATTGGCCACTGTAGACAGGTGACATCTATAGTAAGACAAGTTCTGTAATACTGTTTTATCGGCATAAAGAACACGTTATATTGGTACTGTAAGGCAGGTTGGAAGCTGATATGGACAGGTGGCCACTAAGACAAGTTTGATTGTGTATTCTACTATATTGTCATAGTCTGTATACATCTGTTGTACTTCCCTCTAACCAATTGCACTTTCTTTTTTATGAAACAATCTTTATTCGTATTTTGAAACAAAACTAAGAACTAAAATGAAACTCTGTATGATGTGTTTAAGGTTTCAAAAACGTGTTATACATCTTGTTGCCTTTTAATGAACAACTATTTATATAACAACTTGTTATCGTTTGCAACTGAAATGAAAATGTGTATATATAATGTTTTTAAGGTTTCAAAACACTTGTTATTAAACTTGATGTCTTTTTAATGAAATGTATTTGAAAAGGTGTCATTACTAGAATGTAATATTAATGCCTGCCAGGTTAGGTCTCAACATACTTTTTTCTTCCATTGTCTTAAGAAAAACATATAGTTATTTTGTATTCTAAATGTATGAATATGAATGCCATATATTGAGCATTGTAATAGTTGTGTTTTATTCACTCTATGATCACATTATCTGTTTTACAACATGTATGTCTACATTCGATATTATCATTTGACAAAGTATTGCAGTAGCATACGAAACGTCATGATCGTTTAGATTCTTAGTTTGACTATACATTGCGAGACAAACGAATATCATTAGCGATATTATTTCCGATGTATGTTTTAGTTTCACAAATTTCTCTATTTTGTATGTACATGCATGATACATGTTTATTGTTTACAACATGATAAACCGCAGCAGATATATGACTATTATCAATGGTAGTAACGTTTTATATATATCTACTCGAGCCTAAGTAGCTTTCTATTATAATTATACTCATCGTAGTTCAATATACTTTAATCAAAAAGTGAATACAAATTTATTTGTTCATGTTGTACAGTTTGTCGATGTTGTGTTGTTAGTTCAAGTAGAGAGTTTCAAAGTTAATCATTGAATATCATTAACATTATTGCGTGTATTATCTTACATAATGATTTGAGTATCACTTTTAATTTGACGTTATGTTATTAACATGCTCTATCGTTACATTTCAATGTTTATGTTGCATAAAGGATTGTGTTATGATTTCACTCCATTCAACTATGGAATCTAAGAAATAAAACGAGGTATATTTCAAACTGATTTGTTTGTTTATTAATGTAATTAACATGTCTGATTGGGTTGTATTCAATAAACTAATTGGTGCAATGAGCAATTTCGTGAAAGACGTACATCCCCTTGTCCCCCCGCCCCCCCCCCCCCCCTGTGCCCCTGGCCCGTTGCCACATCAGTGCCTACACACGTACGTTAATAGCACGTAGCATTGTAAACTATTTATATAATTGTATATCGATGATTGGAAAGGGTTTTATACGCGACATTGTGCAATGTACTGTATATATGATGAATGCGCAATGTTGGGGGACATTGAACTGAAATACAACTACATAGGCAGGACTTTTTTAAAGAGAGGGGGTGGCGGAGCGGGGATGTAACAATAGTATATGTAAGTAAATGCATCAACAACACTTTTATCTTCAATTGTTTTAAGAACAAATTATGTTGTAATGTGTTCTTAAATGTTCTAAATGAATGAATATATGTCATGTACAATATATGTCATGTATTAAGCATTAAGTGCAAAACATTTATTTTGATATTCACGTCTTGGACGTAAACGACTAACAACAAAATTGCATAGGTATACGTTAATTTTGTTTAATTTCACGTCTTAGACGTTACAAACTTTGTTGACGTATATTTGTTTAAGCTTACGTTTGCGTTTGTGTGTCCCTTAGGAGCCACCATACCAGTAACCTTTGGCGAGAAAAATAGACTTTGATATGAGTGTGGGGCGTTGTTTGCTCGCTCCTGTTGAAGTATTTATTGTCTGATTCTCAATACTAAAGTCCAAATTTCATTTATTCAACGCTCGACAAAAAAAAAAACATTGGTAAAAGGCAAAGGACAAGAAAAGAAAGAAAATAACAAACAAAAAACCCGAGGGGCGGGGGAGGGGGAGCAAGGAGCCCCCCCCCCCCACCCCCACCCCTCCCCCCTCGCTACACCGGTGTCTAATACATGTAATGTATTACACATACCTTATTGATCATGTTTGTACATGTACTGCCTCTGCTCTATAATGTTACAGGTAATTATGTTAATTGGTTATGTATTCGTCTTTTATCGTCTTCTATTATCATTTATTGCTCACTGACATTGCATCATGCGTGATGCAGTATTGTGATAATACACTTAGTTCTATTTATACATGTATTATATCTGGATATATCATTGACTTGATTATGTATATTATTACTAAACTTCATAGATATGATCAAAGAAAGTAATAGCACAATGGAGTTGTATTACGAATACGATACATTGTTAGTCAACTTGATGCGTCATTATGTATTAGCATCAAACCCGTTAATGGTGAGGACCTTAGGAAACGAAAATATTGACCACTGTAGACAGGTGGCCGCTATAAGACATGTTTGACTGTGTATGGGATTATATTTTCGTAATATGTATAACTCCGCTGTAACTCACTTTAACCAGTTATACTTTCGTGTCACTGGACAATCTGTTTTCATGATATGAGACAAAATACATGTTTCAATGATTCAAGAATGGAAAGTGCTTTATTAATCAATGTTTGTATTTAAAACGTAGTTTCCATATAACGTGAAATTAATATATCGAAATAGAAACATATACTTGTTATTCAACTTGATGCATGTTATAATGATATGTGTATATTTTATGAGTTATGTTATATTGTATGATTTAGTTATGCGTTTTATTTTGATACACATTTAATTCCATATTGTATCTATGTTATTATATAATGTGCATTTCATGAATATTATATTTTGTAGGGAATAGAAACATGAATAAATACAATCAATTCAAATTAGAATGTTGCTATTTTAGGGAAATATTACTTGAGTGTTCATAAGTAACATGACTAAAAGTGTAAGATTGTAGGCTATAATGCATGATTCATGTATATCGTGATGCGTATGATGAAGACGTTGGGAATGTTTACATAGTATGCTCACATTATGTAGTAATATGTATAACTCTTTTTACCGCAAATAAATCGTCATAAAAAAATTCATGATAGAGATCATTTGTATCATTTTTTGTTTTTGTTATTGCATAATGTATTTCAGATATTCAACTATATTCAAATTGATATATTTTAATGAAAAACGATTTGTAATATATACAACACCTGCAGATATAAGATACCAATACATTTTTTGGAAAGTTTTTCGGATGTTTATTTTATCCTCCAATTAAGAAAAAATTGGATTCCATATATGACCTTTGATCAACTGAAGCAAATTACTTGGAGCTTTCAGACTTCTCTTGCTTAAATTAAAGTTGCGCGGACAAGACATATAGAGGGCCAGGGAAAAAATTACTCAGCTACCCGCATTGGGCCGCGCCATGACAGTCAACTATGCTATAACGAACGTGCTGCTAAAAGAGGATACCATTAGTTTGTAAAGACGGCGCGTCTCGTGCGTAGCGCGCGCGAAATATGACTAGCGTCTTCTATTTGCCTTGTCCGCGAAACTTTACGGTAACAGAAAATGATATGGGGTTATGATTTACAATCGGTATTATGAAAAGCGGTCTGGAACGTCTTCCGGTTATACGTGTAGATTCAAATCAATGGGAAATGTGTTCATTTTTTCATAAATTGTTAGACCTTTTTTATAGCTAGGTAATACACAGCATTTACATACTATTAAAGGGTACCACTACCCAAAAATAATTGTCTTATAAATGAAAGGTAACATCTTCAGTATTCCATTCCATGAACAAGTTCACAAAAAATATGTTTCCAGAAAAATATTACAATTAGAAAACGAATCACCATTCTATAGCACGCATTCGTGTGGTCTGAATTGCGAAGATGTGTGCAGAGCGAACGAATCGCACGGGATTCTATTAATTGTCTACAAACGTGCGCGTGAATATTTTGGCGCACTCGCAAATGTTTGGCCCTTATGGAACCAGGATATAGTAGTGGTTTCGTAACTGGTGGAAATTAATTGCTTTGTTTATGAATTACACAAACCTTTGCAACATGTTGGGTATCTATTCGATATCACAAAACGGTGCCAAGCCATATAATTATGTGTTATTTTTTGCCTGGTGGTCCCCTTTAAGTAATTATCAAGTAAAATTGAAAAGAATCTTAAAACGACTTGGGTGTATTAATGAAGTCTCGAATATCTCATTTGGAAGGCTTGTATCAGAGGTTAATGGATCATTTTAAGTCTGACCTCTACATGAAGCTTACCAACTAATTATCGCTGTACGGCAGTTTGAATCACGATGTGCGAACGCGGGTCTTAAATTCTTAGTTTCAAAATCCGCTAAATCCACTTTATTTACTTTAAAGTGAACCACACTGTTCGATCTGACTTTGTCACATTCGTTATGTTCTTATGAAAATTAGCTCCATATTTGTTTTATTGTTATATGATTTGTCAGCATACCAAAGCGTAAGCCGTATTTGATGGAAAGCAAATAATAGTCCTTTTAAACAAACAGCATAATGACTATGATTTATAAGTCACACACAAAATAAAATCATTTAAAAACCACAAATTATTTATAACAATTTGATTGATTTTATATTGCATCAGTTTTGTTTTGTAATGAATTGACAAGACGCGCTTAACACTGGAATTGGTATTCATTCCTTGGTGATTCATTAGTTTGCACATATAAGCTACTGATTGGTACGTTCAAACATGGGGTATTAATCGATTGCATTCATAAAACAATCGTATCACCAAACCAACAATGAAACAAACAGTACACATGCATTACTTGTTCACTATTTACTTAAGATATATTAGTATAGCAATCCACGTGCACAGTCATTGAATACATTATCAAATATCAATACTGGAACTGAGTTCTAACAAACATATACGAACAAATCCTATTATGTAATATTATGTGAATTCAGGGACGTAGACAACGGGGGGATGAGGGGGATGACATGTACAATCATCCCCCCCAGGTTTTAGGGAAGGATATATATTTTTTGTGTGTATCTATACGAGTGAAAAAGAAAACATTAGTTGTATGCATAGGCGTACCCAGGGGGGGGGGGGGTTGGTGGTTCAACCCTCCCCCCCTTTGACCCCAAAATGGCTGTAAGGGGGGGTTTGAACCCCCTTTTCACATTTTAGCTGGTCTCGAGACTACTTTTAAGCTGTCTTGACCGTCTAAAACCTGGTCTCGACCGACTAAATCGTGGTAACAACCGAATAAAACCCGATCTCGGTACCAAAAATTGTCAAAGATCTCCGGTATCAGGTTCGAAAATTGTGAAAGTATTTGGTCTTG
>JBAMJV010003098.1:0-26510 GCA_037951105.1 Echinarachnius parma
TATTTTGTGAACAGTTATATGGATGAATGTTCGTGATTATTGCAAACTATACAATCATGTTGTAATCATTCTAAGCTTGCAACAAGGGGTCATTATAGTTACTAACTATAGGAGAATATAGGCGGTCCCATCTCGTATAACCATTGCCAGCAACAGAGAGAGAGAGAGAGGGAGAGAGAGGGAGGCGGGCGGGGGGGGGGGGGGGGGGGGGGGCATCGTCCGATTCTTATTCGATTCCAGTAGTCAGAAGAAAGTGTCGTAACTTATCGCCAATTGCAGATATCGTGAAATATACACGCATCATAGTAAGGTCAACCAACTTTGGTTTTTCAATTTATTGTATTTTGCCGACCTTTTGACTCTGTGATTGGTCACTTTATCTTATTTGGATACAGGGGTAGAAGATGAAATCGAATCGATCACTCTTTGAATTACATCTCTGCTAAGAAGGCATAGGCATAGCTAGGAACAACCAAAAAAGAGGGACCTAAGTTTCTTTAGGGAGCCAACTGTGGAAAATATATCATTCGTGAATAAAGGGATAGTTGAGTATTGGTCAAACTTAACTTAACTTTAGGAACCAAAACCTGCACCATTACGGTACAAAATAATAGTTATAACTTCACCATGCTCGAAAAGTATACACAATTACAAACGACTAAGTAAAACCCCTGTTATCATTTTAAAAAGAGCCGTTACAACTCAAGAGGGCGCTCTCTAAAAAAAATAATTGGTTTTAGCCATTTTTCATACAAAATTGTGCATTTAATGTTTTGTTAAAATAATGATTCAATAGAGATATCATCAACAACTTAAAAAAAAACCTATTCAGATTTTTTTCAAAGTAGTCTTTAAGCATTTAAATTTTTTTCTTTCTAATAAGTCAAAATATCCCCTGGTGAAGAATTTTTGAATACAAATATGTTTATGGATATTTCAGCCGTTTCTGAACCGATTTTGTTCAAATAAAATTTATTCTGTCATTAAAATTGTATGTTCTTTCAAATTTGACAGTCAGTTTTTCATTATCTCACAATTTTTTTTTTGAGTGCCCCCCTACACCAACACTCCCCCTACACCAACACTCAACTATCAATTTAATTTCGTATATTTATTTTTTATCGGATAGGGTAGTGGTAAAGGGGGGGGGGGGTCACTTTCACACCGGAATAATGATGCATGATGGTGTGTGTGTGTGTGTGTGTGTCCCTCTTGCCCATCATGGCTTTGCTTCTGTAACTCTAGGGGGTCGCAACATTGTGGTGAAGGGAGTGAAGGTTGAAATTGAACAGATCATTCATTGAATATCATATCACTTTCACCCCATCACACCCGGGCCGTTTCGACCCAGTTTCGATGTGCCTCATGCGGACAGAACGATGATAGATAGATATATATACTTGTGGAAAAATAAATGCACTTTCATAAATTATTGTGGTCGTTTTCCCTTTTCTCGCAATAATTTGTTGCGGCTATAAAAGCGATGAACCTGTCAGAGAAAGGTCAGAATTCTATATTTTGTGTTAAAATGCGATGAAATAGATGGCGTAGTGTGGTCGGGCTGATTGGGGTGAGGGGGTGCATACATATGATTATGGCACACCTTATTATGTATTCCTTTTTTTGCTGTGTAAATGTTCCCATTATTTTTTCCTATTGTTTTTTTCAACAATATTTTGGGGGACAGGTCCCCCGTGCCCCCCCCCCCCCCCGTAGCTACGCCAGTGATGGAATGTAACGCACAGAAGGACTGAACTTTTTAGTTCAAGTAGCCAGAGACGTATATTATATATAGAGTGGGCTCTGTAATTGGAGGGGTAGGCCAGGGGGGGGGGGGGGGGGGCACGCACTCTTACGTATTCTTTATTGTTTTGTTTTTGTTTTGTCAATTCATTTGGACCACGTGCCCCCATGCCCTACCCCCATAGCGACTGTCACACGGGCAGTGCAATTATATGCCGGGTACTTTCCGATTATGATTGTAACTTTCATAGACAATTTATTATAGTTAATAGAGCGTGGTATTGAGCTCCGTCATTAATCATGGTGTGTATACACATACACTGTAAAATATTTCCATCTGCCATATACTTAACTATAACTGTACACTTTCCTGCGCATGCTGAACTTCGTAGGTAAAATGATAAATTATATTCATACTTGATGTATGTGCTAGTAAAATATGACAATTGTATTATGATTCTTCCAGGGGGTTAAAGTTGTTTGCCGAATAACGTCCTGTACAATCCATCTAAACATCTTCAACCAAAATGAGCTGTTTGATATTTGCTTTGAATATGAACTTGTTGAGTCATAATGGACTGATTTTGACCGAATATATACTTTTCGCCGAAGCTTGTCAGTGGTTGCCCAAATAATTATGCGAGGGTTTATTGCCGAACAATGTCAGGAATATGTATACGGTTTTGAGCCGCATAATCTTTGTTCCCGACTACTTTGTGTTTATAAGTCTTGGGGGGGGGGGGGGGGGGGGGGGGTATACTCCAGGTCCCATATACGTAAACTCTGCTAGCTTAGTTCCACGCTAAGTGCATTTCAAGTTATCCCTAGTTAGCAACTAAAATATGAATGTGATTTAATACAATAGTCACATCAATCCAAAATTTAGACTTCGCATGAAACTAAGCTAGCAGTCTGTTATGAATATGGACCCAGTTCCCCAGCACCTTCCATGTGCGTCTGCGAGGCAGAAGAAATTCTTCTATTATATTAATACGGTAAGCTTCAACCCCCCAAAATGGTTCCACTCGAGATATCCTCACCCCGAGGATTCGGCGACATCCCGACCGTCGCGATCGAAGGATATACGTTTTGCGGAGGACAATACGGCATTCCCGAGTCGCTCCCGCCCCGTGGTCGTCCTCCAGATCGAAGAAAAGGGAAAGTCAGCAATGTCAATTGCCGGTTTAAGACGCCGAGCATTGACTAACGATTTATCGCCGTAAAAGTATTTTGTAAGAATATAAATTGGAGTAGATAAAACAAATAATATATCGAGAACTATTTTAGATATAACACGTTGCGAAACTACCCAGGTTTTGATAAATATCAATATTTATATTACGCGGATGTATGGTAATGATCGCTATTGCCGATTGGCATCGTGTTTGTAAGTGCATGGACGACAAAATGCGACAACTTCAATTTAGCTGCGGTTATACAACGCGCGATGGCTGTACAGCCGTGTATACACGTCGCGCAGTCATCTAATTACCCCACCGAACGTAGTTTATTTGCATAGCTCACTGACCTGCTGACCATCGTCTCTGGTCACTATATATTCGCCCTACCGTACCGATACTATAATTGCGCCAGCTTATGGTAAGATGTATTAAGTCCGCGAGCTCACATGCTTTGTACACAGCTGAGTGGGCGTGCAAAGTGCATTGAAGTGAATAAAGCGGGGTGGACAATGGTGGAGCAGGGAGTTTATACAATCTCGACATCTTGCGGTAAGATGATTGTATTATGCCATCCGCGAAGAGAAGACGCCTGGGGGTGGGGGGGGGGGGGGGGGTATCTGCTCATTTATTATGCAATGCATGTATTGACGGCTACTATTCCCTTCAACCATGGAACTCCCATATCCTTGCTTCAACGGAATATATCATCGGGTTTCACAAGAATATGACAAAATGTATACGCCGGAGAACTTAGATTGGATATGAAAAGTTTATGGATGCATAGACGGCTACTATTCCCTTCAAAGGAATATATCATCGGGTTTCACAAGAATATGACAAAATGTATACGCCGGAGAACTTAGATTGGATATGAAACGTTCATGGGACACGACGGGTTATGTGTCATGCAGGCAATTGGAGTCGCGGGGGGGGGGGGGGGGGGGGGGGGGTTCAACGGCGAAGCTACTGTATATTAGCAAGTACACGAACATAGTGTACTGTATCTAATTTAATACAAGCGGAACAAATTATGGACTCTATAAAATATGGGGGATAATTGAATAACTTTCCATGGGTACTAAACCATTATGATTTTGTTATACATTGGCCCGATATCGTTGGACGGGACCCTAATGCGTCGGGGCCCCGTCCAACGACGGGTTGTGGGGCGGGATTGAGTCGCCCGTGTTTATTTTGTCTTATACTATTTAAATTATGACTCTGGGAATAGTAAAGATTTAAAGTATCGTTATGTCATCATCGCATTTCTCTCACAAAAACCCGCGGATTTCCGCGGGTACAGCTAGTATATAATATTGTCATTATCGGATTATGACAATTTCATTCATCATCATCATCATCATCGCGATCGCATTTCGCCTCTTTTTTCAGAAGAAATGTGATATATGGATGAATGGATTACTCATTATTACTTAGGGAGAAAGGGGATTTCATGTTTAATGTCAAACATGTCTGCAGAATGAATGTGATGATTCCATTTTATCTGTAGGGATAGGGAAAGGGGAAGCTGAGTAATCATGGTAACTTAGAATCCTGGGGTTGGTTTCACAAAGATCCTAAGTTGAACTTAACTCTAAGTTGGACTTAACAAGTATGGAAAGCCATTAGTTTCTTTGAAAAATTGTTGTACAAGTCCTTTTTCATAGGCATACAACAAAAAAGTTGATTCAAATCATTAATATTTTCTGTTATCCAAGAGATTTCATGTTCTTGATGCAACATTTATGAAAAGTCTAAAATGATTGCTTTGGTGCTTTTTAATATATCGTATTCCAAAGCTACAAATGGTTTTCCATAATAGTTAGGTCCAACTTAGAGTTAAGTTTAACTTAACTTGTGAAACACCCCCCAGGAAAAACAAAAATCACATTTAAAAAAATTGTTTTTATTTATTTATTTATTTTTTTTTTGGGGGGGGGGTAATCATTTTCATCTTGTCTGCATGAAAATAGCACTCTAAAATGTATCTTGCATTGAACTCTGTGCAAATTTACGGCGGCTCTTTTATGATTTCTGGGGGGGGGGGGGGGGGGGGGGGCTCTGAATGGCATTTCGGGGGAAAATTTGCCCTGAATCCCCATGTTTTTGTTTACTGTTAGAATCGGTCATTTCAATGATCGGATACCTTTTCTTACAGCTAAAAAACGATCTGAATATAAAATGAATATTAATTTACTTCATGCAAATCGCAATTATGTCTACAGTTAGCCCACTCAAAATAGGTAATTTTCTGCATGAGGGGATCTAATCCTTTTAGAAAATCAGCGCTCTGTTGTACCATGGATTGTAATATCCATGGTATACTATCAACAATTTTTCTGCCAACCATTGATTTTTATCCGCTTGATTAGGCAAGACCTCGATTGACAAATGATTTCCTCTGAATATCTCTGAAAAGATGAATACATTTTATTTGTGCCCGCTACCCACGTTACGTATTATACGTTTATATCCATATTATTGTATAGTATTATGTTAATCAGGGACAATCAATATATGTACATGTAGGTCGGTGTGATATACTATAGTGTAAATTAGCTCCAGTGCATGTGTGTGTGTTGGTATAATATTGACGTTTTTTTTAGTCCGTAGGAGTTGTTTACACAGAACTTTCCGTTTCAGTTCCTGTCTCACGTATGGCTCAGTTTTTTTTGTTGGCAGAGCTCGCTTCCTTGCAGACATGCTCTCTAGCCAATAACGGTTTTACCTGTATACATTTGCCTGTAAACATGCACTGGTAAAACAAGGAAGGACCAAATGCAATTGTACGTCTGTTTGATCACGTAGAATCAGTTCAGAACCACGATATTCTGTCATGAGCAGCCATTGTGGCATCAGTTTGGTCAAAAAGGCTTCGAACAAGATGGGATTGTCATGATTTTGGCGTCTGTTCGGGTCAAAAGCTTCAAACAAGAAGCTACTTTAGCGTCAGTTTGGTCAGATAGCTTCACACGAGAAGCCATTTCTGCGTCAGTTTGGTGAGAGAGCTTCAAACAAGCATCGTGGTGTTGATTTGGGTTCGATCAGTCGTTTAATTTGGACGGTAACCATGGTAACGCGGCATCAATGGATGGACTTCACATGCACATGACTTTTGTATACTCCTCATTATCCGGGTTCGTTAAACCCGTTTACTGCTATGGGTACTATACGCGCATATATTACTCAACGGTCTTTTCGTTAACGGTACTGTATGGGTTACTTGGTTCTACAATTGCAACAACATGAACGAGGGATCGATGGAGGCACTTCACATACTCCTCAATGTCCAGGTTTCATAAACATTAACCACTTTGTTTATGTGGGTACAATATTCGCGTATTATTACTCAACGGTCTTTTGTTTGGAGGTATTGAATGGGTTACCTATACCTGGTTTGTGCTTCTTGTTATTGTCTGATCAAGGAGATTAAACCTCATTGGTCTGATGATAAAGGTCAAAGGACATCTTGATGCTATGGCTGGAAGCCTGGAATGGATGCATGGATGACCATCGACAATCGAACCAAGGAGGTTCTATGATCGAACCGTCCGCACGGACTGTATAATACCACTTTGAACTACAGGATAAACTCCAACCATGAATAACTTTTACTAATAAAAACATGAACTTTAGCGTTGGAGAGTTTGGACGTTTCAACTCAAAGCTATTGTGGCTCAGTATGAATGGTGTATACATTTCGTGATAAGACCGAGTGCATGAGCTTAGCACATATTATATTACGAGAGTTTATAATCAGTCGGGAGAATGGTGAATCATTAATGATGGTCGACATTGTGTAAACTTCCTGATTATTATTTTCTCGTCTGCCAGATATTTATCTATCTTATTTGGTTTGCATGACGGCATGTCGAATAACATTTATTTTTCTTGTCAATGTTTGTTTAGCCATGCACTGTAGTCTGTATAGGTACATCGAACGATCAGATAAGGGATGACTTAATTAATAACGGACTGGTAATATCATTATTCGAAGCGATACTAATGTGCAGTGTGCGTGCAGCACTGAAGTAGGAGTAGGCTTTATCAACTGGTGAAGCAGCATGAATGAACAACATTGAATCAGTACGTTATCGTGTTGTCAGAGGACAGTATACTGTACAATGGATGGTACAAGGTTCGACTTCAGTTTAGATTTTGAAGATGAAATCGATGATGCGGAGGAGGAGGAGGAAGAAGAGGATGGTTGGGGGATGACTTCCCCGACTCGCGAGCTAATGGATGGGACACCTAGCGGCGGAAAGCGCAAAGGAGATACGGACGTAATGAGCAACTTGTTTGGAAGTCTTTTCCCTGGTCTTTCTCTTACAAGTCCATCATCTGGACTCACTAGTCCATCCCATAGTCTTACCGGACTATCCCCTGGTCTTACTAGTCCTTCGAGACCGTCCTACAGCTTGTGTGGTGCCCGCCTACGATGGGGAAACACGGGCCAGGTGTTGAGCTTTCCACTCTCTCCCAGTCCTAGTCCTAGTCCTAGTCCGAGTCGTGATGTCACTGAGTACATAGACAGTGATTGCACAGATTCGTTATCAGTTTCACCATTGGATTCACCCTTGGTTTCGCCCGAGCCGCAGCAGAAGACACCAGCCTGTTTTAACAGTGCAATTGAAGAGCCAATATTTGCATCACCCACACAATATGCATATATTACCGCTGAGACTATTTCTAGTAACCTTTTTGAATTCATGTCTTCGCCAAGTTGCGAAGCCACTGAGCAAATTATTGAACCATTGTCAGTATCGCCCGTACTGCAGCAGACGACAAAATCACCCAAGCCAAATGAAAAGACAAATGTTATCGATTTCACAGATTCATTATCAGTTTCACCCTTACTTTCACCCGAGCCGCAGCAGACGACACCAACAAGCATTAACATCGCAATCGAAGAGCCAATATTATTTCCATCACCCGCACAATCTACTGATACTGCGGCTGCCTTTTCTAGTAACCTTTTTGAATTCATGACCTCGCCAAATCGCGATGTAATTGATCAAATGATTGAACCATTGTCAATATCACCCGTGCTGCAGCAGGCGACGAAATCTACGAGTGCACGCGCAGAGCCATTTGAAATATCTCCCAAGCAGGCGACAAATACATGTGAGAACGTAGAGCCAGCAGTAAGGTTGCCCAAACAGAAGACAGAATATGCAAGTGCAAACGCGGAGCCATTCGTAACATCACCCAAGCAGACGACAAAATATGACCGGTGTGAAGTTAGACAGATATTCGATATTCGATATTCGGATATTCGGTATACGGTACGCGCGCATACGGATATGGATAGTAGCGCACGAGCGTAGCTGCAGCAGATACTCGCTCATTGTAGATGCAAGAGGGGATAACTCACGTATCTCATCAATAACATAAACAGGTCTCTGTAGAATATTTTAGGTACCCATCCCCTAATATAATGACTGGGACCATCTATCTGTAGCGTTCATGCCGGTCAAACGGGGATAACTCACATATCTTTACAAAAGAGATACAGGTGTATATAGAAATAGAATATCATAATTCCATAATACATTACTATAATGGATGTATGGGCCCTTTTCGGGTCCTTATCCCCTATTGACCGGGACCATCATTTGGTATCTGATAGATATGAAGATAACAAACATTTTGATATAGCGTTCATCCCGGTCAATAGGGGATAACTCACATATCTCATCAAAAAAGATACAGGTCTCTGTAGCCAATATCATAATTCCGTATACATTACTGTATCGGATATATGGGCACTATTTTGGTACCCATTCCCTGTTGACCGGGACCATCATTTGGTATCTGATAGATATGAAGATAACAAACATTTTCATGTAGCGTTCATGCCGGTCAAAAGGAGATAACTCACATATCTTTACAAAAGAGATACAAGTGTATATAGAATATCATAATTCCTTATACATTACTATATGGATGTATGGGCCCTTTTTTGGGTCCTTATCCCCTATTGACCGGGACCATCATTTGGTATCTGATAGATATGAAGATAACAAACATTTTGATATAGCGTTCATCCCGGTCAATAGGGGATAACTAACATATCTCATCAAAAAAGATACAGGTCTCTGTAGAATATCCTAATTCCGTATACATTACTGTATCGGATATATGGGCCCTTTTTAAGTACCCATCCCCTATTGACCGGGACCATCATTTTGGTATCTGATAGATATGAAGATAACAAACATTTTGATATAGCGTTCATCCCGGTCAATAGGGGATAACTAACATATCTCATCAAAAAAGATACAGGTCTCTGTAGAATATCATAATTCCGTATACATTACTGTATCGGATATATGGGCCCTATTTTGGTACCCATCCCCTATTGACCGGGACCATCATTTGGTATCTGATAGATATGAAGATAACAAACATTTTCATGTAGCGTTCATGCCGGTCAAAAGGGGATAACTCACTTATCGTTACAAAAGAGATACAAGTGTATATAAAATATTATAATTCCTTATACATTACTATATGGATGTATGGGCCCTTTTCGGGTCCTTATCCCCTATTGGCCGGGACCATCATTTGGTATCTGATAGATATAAAGATAACACACATTTTGATATAGCGTTCATGCCGGTCAAAAGGGGATAACTCACATATCTTTACAAAAGAGATACAGGTGTATATAGAAATAGAATATCATAATTCCATATACATTACTATATGGATGTATGGGCCCTTTTCGGGTCCTTATCCCCTATTGACCGGGACCATCATTTGGTATCTGATAGATATGAAGATAACAAACATTTTGATATAGCGTTCATCCCGGTCAATAGGGGATAACTAACATATATCATCAAAAAAGATACATGTCTCTGTAGAATATCATAATTCCGTATACATTACTGTATTGGATATATGGGCCCTTTTTAGGTACCCATCCCCTATTGACCGGGACCATCATTTGGTATCTGATAGATATGAAGATAACAAACATTTTGATATAGCGTTCATGACGGTCAATAGGGGATAACTCAATATCTTTACAAAAAACGAATGCAGGTGTCTATAGAATATCATAATTCCGTATACATTAATGTATCGTATATTATGGACCCTTTTTTGGTACCCATACCCTATTGACCGGGACCATCATTTAGTATCTGATAGATATGAAGACAACAAATATTTTGATGTAGCGTTCATGCCGGTCAAAAGGGGATAACTCACATATCTTTACAAAAGAGATACAAGTGTATATAGGAATATCATAATTCCTTATACATTACTATATGGATGTATGGGCCCTTTTCGGATCCTTATCCCCTATTGACCGGGACCATCATTTGGTATCTGATAGATATGAAGATAACAAACATTTTCATGTAGCGTTCATGCCGGTCAAAAGGAGATAACTCACATATCTTTACAAAAGAGATACAAGTGTATATAGAATATCATAATTCCTTATACATTACTATATGGATGTATGGGCCCTTTTTTGGGTCCTTATCCCCTATTGACCGGGACCATCATTTGGTATCTGATAGATATGAAGATAACAAACATTTTGATATAGC
Organism: Echinarachnius parma; assembly: GCA_037951105.1. Lineage (NCBI taxonomy): Eukaryota > Metazoa > Echinodermata > Echinoidea > Clypeasteroida > Echinarachniidae > Echinarachnius > Echinarachnius parma. Next base: position 10,493 of record JBAMJV010003098.1, read on the forward strand.
GTTCATCCCGGTCAATAGGGGATAACTAACATATCTCATCAAAAAAGATACAGGTCTCTGTAGAATATCCTAATTCCGTATACATTACTGTATCGGATATATGGGCCCTTTTTAAGTACCCATCCCCTATTGACCGGGACCATCATTTTGGTATCTGATAGATATGAAGATAACAAACATTTTGATATAGCGTTCATCCCGGTCAATAGGGGATAACTAACATATCTCATCAAAAAAGATACAGGTCTCTGTAGAATATCATAATTCCGTATACATTACTGTATCGGATATATGGGCCCTATTTTGGTACCCATCCCCTATTGACCGGGACCATCATTTGGTATCTGATAGATATGAAGATAACAAACATTTTCATGTAGCGTTCATGCCGGTCAAAAGGGGATAACTCACTTATCGTTACAAAAGAGATACAAGTGTATATAAAATATTATAATTCCTTATACATTACTATATGGATGTATGGGCCCTTTTCGGGTCCTTATCCCCTATTGGCCGGGACCATCATTTGGTATCTGATAGATATAAAGATAACACACATTTTGATATAGCGTTCATGCCGGTCAAAAGGGGATAACTCACATATCTTTACAAAAGAGATACAGGTGTATATAGAAATAGAATATCATAATTCCATATACATTACTATATGGATGTATGGGCCCTTTTCGGGTCCTTATCCCCTATTGACCGGGACCATCATTTGGTATCTGATAGATATGAAGATAACAAACATTTTGATATAGCGTTCATCCCGGTCAATAGGGGATAACTAACATATATCATCAAAAAAGATACATGTCTCTGTAGAATATCATAATTCCGTATACATTACTGTATTGGATATATGGGCCCTTTTTAGGTACCCATCCCCTATTGACCGGGACCATCATTTGGTATCTGATAGATATGAAGATAACAAACATTTTGATATAGCGTTCATGACGGTCAATAGGGGATAACTCAATATCTTTACAAAAAACGAATGCAGGTGTCTATAGAATATCATAATTCCGTATACATTAATGTATCGTATATTATGGACCCTTTTTTGGTACCCATACCCTATTGACCGGGACCATCATTTAGTATCTGATAGATATGAAGACAACAAATATTTTGATGTAGCGTTCATGCCGGTCAAAAGGGGATAACTCACATATCTTTACAAAAGAGATACAAGTGTATATAGGAATATCATAATTCCTTATACATTACTATATGGATGTATGGGCCCTTTTCGGATCCTTATCCCCTATTGACCGGGACCATCATTTGGTATCTGATAGATATGAAGATAACAAACATTTTGATATAGCGTTCATGCCGGTCAAAAGGGGATAACTCACATATCGTTACAAAAGAGATACAAGTGTATATAGAATATCATAATTCCTTATACATTACTATATGGATGTATGGGCCCTTTTTTGGGTCCTTATCCCCTATTGACCGGGACCATCATTTGGTATCTGATAGATATGAAGATAACAAACATTTTGATATAGCGTTCATCCCGGTCAATAGGGGATAACTAACATATCTCATTAAAAAAGATACAGGTCTCTGTAGAATATCATAATTCCGTATACATTACTGTATCGGATATATGGACCCTTTTTAGGTACCCATCCCCTATTGACCGGGACCATCATTTGGTATCTGATAGATATGAAGATAACAAACATTTTGATATAGCGTTCATCCCGGTCAATAGGGGATAACTAACATATCTCATCAAAAAAGATACAGGTCTCTGTAGAATATCATAATTCCGTATACATTACTGTATCGGATATATGGGCCCTTTTTAGGTACCCATCCCCTATTGACCGGGACCATCATTTGGTATCTGATAGATATGAAGATAACAAACATTTTCATGTAGCGTTCATGCCGGTCAAAAGGGGATAACTCACATATCGTTACAAAAGAGATACAAGTGTATATAGAATATTATAATTCCTTATACATTACTATATGGATGTATGGGCCCTTTTCGGGTCCTTATCCCCAATTGACCGGGACCATCATTTGGTATCTGATAAATATGAAGATAACACACATTTTGATATAGCGTTCATGCCGGTCAAAAGGGGATAACTCACATATCTTTACAAAAGAGATACAGGTGTATATAGAAATAGAATATCATAATTCCATATACATTACTATATGGATGTATGGGCCCTTTTCGGGTCCTTATCCCCTATTGACCGGGACCATCATTTGGTATCTGATAGATATGAAGATAACAAACATTTTGATATAGCGTTCATCCCGGTCAATAGGGGATAACTAACATATATCATCAAAAAGGATACATGTCTCTGTAGAATATCATAATTCCGTATACATTACTGTATTGGATATATGGGCCCTTTTTAGGTACCCATCCCCTATTGACCGGGACCATCATTTGGTATCTGATAGATATGAAGATAACAAACATTTTGATATAGCGTTCATCCCGGTCAATAGGGGATAACTCAATATCTTTACAAAAAACGAATGCAGGTGTCTATAGAATATCATAATTCCGTATACATTACTGTATCGGATATATGGGCCCTTTTTAGGTACCCATCCCCTATTGACCGGGACCATCATTTGGTATCTGATAGATATGAAGATAACAAACATTTTGATATCGCGTTCATCCCGGTCAATAGGGGATAACTAACATATCTCATCAAAAAAGATACAGGTCTCTGTAGAATATCATAATTCCGTATACATTAATGTATCGTATATATGGGCCCTTTTTTGGTACCCATCCCCTATTGACCGGGACCATCATTTGGTATCTGATAGATATGAAGATAACAAACATTTTTATATAGCGTTCATGCCGGTCAAAAGGGGATAACTCACATATCGTTACAAAAGAGATACAAGTGTATATAGAATATTATAATTCCTTATACATTACTATATGGATGTATGGGCCCTTTTCGGGTCCTTATCCCCAATTGACCGGGACCATCATTTGGTATCTGATAGATATGAAGATAACACACATTTTGATATAGCGTTCATGCCGGTCAAAAGGGGATAACTCACATAACCTTACAAAAGAGATACAGGTGTATATAGAAATAGAATATCATAATTCCTTATACATTACTATATGGATGTATGGGCCCTTTTCGGGTCCTTATCCCCTATTGACCGGGACCACCGTTTGGTATATGATAGATATGAAGATAACAAACAATTCGATATAAGGTTCATTCCGGTCAAAAGGGGGTAACTCAATATCTTTACAAAAAACAAATGCAGGTGTCTATAGAATATCATAATTCCGTATTTATTAATGTATCGTATATATGGGCCCTTTTTTGGTACCCATCCCCTATTGACCGGGACCACCATTTGGTATCTGATAGATATGAAGATAACAAACATTTTGATATAGCGTTCATCCCGGTCAATAGGGGATAACTAACATATCTCATCAAAAAAGATACAGGTCTCTGTAGAATATCATAATTCCGTATACATTACTGTATCGGATATATGGGCCCTTTTTAGGTACCCATCCCCTATTGACCGGGACCATCATTTGGTATCTGATAGATATGAAGATACCAAACATTGTGATATAGCGTTCATCCCGGTCAATAGGGGATAACTAACATATCTCATCAAAAAGATACAGGTCTCTGTAGAATATAATAATTCCTTATACATTACTATATGGATGTATGGGCCCTTTTCGGGTCCTTATCCCCTATTGACCGGGACCATCATTTGGTATCTGATAGATATGAAGATAACACACATTTTGATATAGCGTTCATGCCGGTCAAAAGGGGATAACTCACATATCTTTACAAAAGAGATACAGGTGTATATAGAAATAGAATATCATAATTCCATATACATTACTATATGGATGTATGGGCCCTTTTCGGGTCCTTATCCCCTATTGACCGGGACCACCGTTTGGTATATGATAGATATGAAGATAACAAACAATTCGATATAAGGTTCATTCCGGTCAAAAGGGGGTAACTCAATATCTTTACAAAAAACAAATGCAGGTGTCTATATAGAATATCATAATTCCGTATACATTAATGTATCGTATATATGGGCCCTTTTTTGGTACCCATCCCCTATTGACCGGGACCACCATTTGGTATCTGATAGATATGAAGATAACAAACATTTTGTTGTAGCGTTCATGCCGGTCAAAAGGGGATAACTCACATATCTTTACAAAAGAGATACAAGAGTATATAGAATATCATAATTCCGTATACATTACTGTATCGGATATATGGGCCCTTTTTAGGTACCCAGCTCCTATTGACCGGGACCATCATTTGGTATCTGATAGATATGAAGATACCAAACATGTTGATATAGCGTTCATCCCGGTCAATAGGGGATAACTAACATATCTCATCAAAAAAGATACAGGTCTCTGTAGAATATAATAATTCCTTATACATTACTATATGGATGTATGGGCCCTTTTCGGGTCCTTATCCCCTATTGACCGGGACCATCATTTGGTATCTGATAGATATGAAGATAACACACATTTTGATATAGCGTTCATGCCGGTCAAAAGGGGATAACTCACATATCTTTACAAAAGATATACAGGTGTATATAGAAATAGAATATCATAATTCCATATACATTACTATATGGATGTATGGGCCCTTTTCGGGTCCTTATCCCCTATTGACCGGGACCATCGTTTGGTATATGATAGATATGAAGATAACAAACAATTCGATATAAGGTTCATTCCGGTCAAAAGGGGATAACTCAATATCTTTACAAAAAACGAATGCAGGTGTCTATAGAATATCATAATTCCGTATACATTCATGTATCGTATATATGGGCCCTTTTTTGGTACCCATCCCCTATTGACCGGACCACCATTTGGTATCTGATAGATATGAAGATAACAAACATTTTGTTGTAGCGTTCATGCCGGTCAAAAGGGGATAACTCACATATCTTTACAAAAGAGATACAAGAGTATATAGAATATCAAAATTCCGTATACATTACTGTATCGGATATATGGGCCCATTTTAGGTACCCATCCCCTATTGACCGGGACCATCATTTGGTATCTGATAGATATGAAGATAACAAACATTTTGATATAGCGTTCATCCCGGTCAATAGGGGATAACTAACATATCTCATCAAAAAAGATACAGGTCTCTGTAGAATATCATAATTCCGTATACATTACTGTATCGGATATATGGGCCCTATTTTGGTACCCAGCCCCTGTTGACCGGGACCATCATTTGGTATCTGATATATATGAAGATAACAAACATTTTCATGTAGCGTTCATGCCGGTCAAAAGGGGATAACTCACATATCTTTACAAAAGAGATACAAGTATAGAATATCATAATTCCTTATACATTACTATATGGATGTATGGGCCCTTTTTCGGGTCTTTATCCCCTATTGACCGGGACCATCATTTAGTATCTGAGAGATATGAAGATAACAAACATTTTGTTGTAGCGTTCATGCCGGTCAAAAGGGGATAACTCACATATCTCTTTACAAAAGAGATACAAGTGTATATTATAGAATATCATAATTCCTTATACATTACTATATGGATGTATGGGCCCTTTTCGGGTCTTTATCCCCTATTGACCGGGGACCATCATTATTTTGGTATCTGATAGATATGAAGATAACAAACATTTTGATATAGCGTTCATCCCGGTCAATAGGGGATAACTCACATATCTCATCAAAAAAGATACAGGTCTCTGTAGAATATCATAATTCCGTATACATCACTGTATCGGATTAAAAAAAAACGTTATTGGGTAGCGTAGCCCAAATGAATAACGGAAACAGATCATAGATTACTTTTCCCAAAACATTTGGACAGACTAGATGGTTTAACCAAATGGGGGAATCTTTCACAGAGAAAATTAAACCAATATCCGCATTTGTGATGGCGTTGTCGTTCTAGGGCACATAATTATCAGGTTGTAAGTTTGGCCATTTTGAACTCGACACTTTGGCCTGATATTTATACCTTCACTTACATAGTATGCGTATAAAATAGTTGGAGGTTAGGCCGCAGTTCTTTTGAAAACATCAATATTCGGGCAAAAGACAAAACAATCGGGCAAAAGCATGTCATATTCGGGCAAGCTCATATCTTATCCAGGCCGACTCATGCAATATGCGTGTAAAAGGGTGTCATATCTGAAATATTACATTTTGTTTTGTTGTTTCAGACATCTTTTATTTTGTAGCTTGTCAGTTGAAAATAGGAATGGTGATATTCGGACAAAATACCTGGTCCCTCGTATACGCCCCAATTTGCTAGTCCGCAGGGTCAAAGAAGGTATACGATATATACATCTTTGTTTAAGTGCTTTCATTGGCTAGACTGCAATTCATAAAGAATGCTTTGTTGACATGTGCAAAAATTGATAAATTAATATGTAGTTTTGTAAATTGATTTGTCCTCGGGTATGTCACTTCAATCGTAAATATCTTTTTAACGAACGAGAAATTTGATTATATTGGTAATACGAATACAACAAGTTATACGACATAACCATTAGAGTTTCTAGTGAGATTTGTCGAATTAGAAAATGTTACTAGATACCAATAATTCAAATTTAAACAAAATGCATTTGTGTCAATTTCGATTATTCAGGTATAATGGGGGTCACAGTAACTATATCCGTGTATTATATTAGTCGCCTCGTCACTTAGTTATAGCAAATGTGTCGTTTCATTTTATTTCAGCCACCATGTATTGTGAACACTTTGGGGACCACTCTTACCACTTATGTTTTGATAACATTTGTACAATGACATTTATTTCATGATATAAGTGAAGTTGGGCTCCTAGCAATGATGAAAAGCTCAATTTTGGTATAGAGGGCGTTGCACGAAATAATTTTTTGTGAGGTTGTCGAAAACTGAGTGTCAAATTCTGAAAAAGCATAATGACAAAAATCGGTTCAGAAACAGCTGAAATATCAATAAATATATCCGTAAAAAGTGTATAAAACGCAAACGCTTTTTTTTTAATGTACAAAAGAGGTTTTTTTTCTAGTTGTTGATGATCTCTTTATTTTAATCATGATTTTGACAGAGTATTTCGTGCACAATTGTTTTCATAAAAAATGGATGAAACCAATGCGTCTTTAGAATGCGATTTTAGATTGATAACATAATGTTGTACTTAGTTGTCGATGCCTCAACCAACGAAGTGGCCAGAGGCATAATGTTTTCGGGTTGTCCGTCCGTCATCCGTCCCGTCAGATATATCACGAACCGGTTACGGATCAATTTCAAACTTGCTATGGGGGTGAAAATAATCTGATTAGATTTTGGGGTCATGTGGTCAAAGGTGATTTTGGTCAAGAAATGAATGTCAGATTTCATATTTTACATTTGTTCAACAAAATGATGCATTCTTGTAGATTATGATGCAAGCTACCTGCGTGCAGAATGTTTGTGGCCGCGTACGGAAGCACCCACGACCCCCCCCCCCCCCCCCCCGCGCTCCCCTCCACTCACCCATCCACCCACTAGTCCAGTCTAGACTGTGGCGAATTTATTTTTGTATCCCTGTCCGCTCTTGCCCCGCTGAATGGCGACAAATCCCACTAGCTGAACCACTTTACGAGACTAATCTGATTTGGAAGGCAGCCAGTCTCGTATAAAGACAGATAAGTATCGTAAAGTGATTCAGTGGAGTAGTGTCAAAGGCATCTAGTAACTCTAAAGCGGTTCTTATAAATACCTCATATGTATTCGTATAACCAGAATAAAAATGCATAACAGGTTTTGGTTTTACAAATTTCCCTTTCGGTTTATGATTGAAGGTGTACGGATTTGAAAACTCCGTGCGAGACTTTCAAATAGCTGTGTACACAATCAGCCCAGTGAGTTAGTTTATTTCACTTAGCATTTTTGCTCATTATTCGTAACATTCATTCACCATTGACTTTAAACACCAAATTATTAGTTTCATCAAACTGTCTTACAAAATATTTGCTCATGTCAATAAAGTTCTTTTAAAAATATTTATATTGATTTTGAGCAATTACTTTTAAAAGTTAGAAGAGCTTTCTTTATGCGCTTTGTATCATCCACTAGGTATTTGGGGCCTTGGGTATACATTTTAGGAACTCTTTGTAACCAATCTTTATTTGTATATCGATTCGTAGAGATTTACCGAACTATGTAATAATAAAGCACATAGGGACATGCAATTGTGCTTATGTGTTATGCGCTATATAAAAGTGTTTCATTATTATTATTATGTGAATTAATTATCTCGCTGTTCTTTATTTGAACAGTACTATTACAAGATGTTTACAACGGGAGATATATATAGTAATAGAAATATGAGATATGATATTTCGAAAAAATGTGCTATGCGAAGTTAGAAATTACCCAATTGGACTAGGTTTCTACCGTTCTGTATAGGGGGCGTTTCACCTTCATGACTTATGTAATATTTGAAAAGGAACGTGATATTAAAGTCAACTTACTTTATTTGATCAACATCGGTACAGAAACTTAGCTATTTACTGATAATGCCTATACTTTTCGAAAATGTATACCAAAGTGGCTATTAATATAGTGTGTAATCATTAACCAGACATAACATTCACAATTTTGTATAGGAAAGAAGAATGAAACTGCTGAAACATGATGTCGAGAGGGCGCCCTCTTTTTTAACGCGAGCTTTCCAAATGAAAAAAAAGCCTGCTTTCGAACCTTCTATATGTTTTTTTTTTATATACCATTCTAATAATATGGTTCAGTTTTAATTACGTATTAATGAAAACGTACAAGTGTAAGTGTAATAAAAAAAATCATTTTTGGCCAGAACTTTTTTGTCCCTTTAAATTAACTTAGCTTATGTTGCATTATAATATGTTATGTGTGTTTATTTTTCAGTTCAGGTGTTATATTCATCTGGTCAATGCATAATAAATGTAAATAATTGTAGCCAAGTTATATTGTCTTTTCATGATTGATCGCCTATTAAATTAAATTGAAAACATTGAAGGACGAAGGGGCCCGCGGCCCCGTTACAAAATGTGTGTTATTTCGTTTTTATCATTATAAAGATTAGTTTTTACATTATACATTATGCAGATTAGTTTTTTATATTATACATTATACAGATTGTTTTTCATTCATGTCATTTTGTAATCAATCAATCAATCAAACAATCAATCAATCAATCAAACAATCTACACACATTCCATCAGTCAGTCATGATAATGATGTCGTGTTTTCGTGTTTTGGATACGACCTTTGTCAGGTGTATAACGTATGTATCTTATAGGTGTGTGTGTGTGTGTGTGTGTGTGTAGTGTGTGTGTGTGTATGTGCGTGTGTGAGCGTTTGTGTGTGTGTGTGTATGTGAGTGTGTGTATGTAAGTATATATATATGTATACATGTATTACTATTTACTGTATGTATGTGCGTATGTGTGCATTGCATGGGTGTGTAATATGTATATAATTGATATGTGGTGTATTTGTGTGTGTGTGTGTGTGTTAGCGTGTATGTGTTTGTATTATACATTTTCAAACATAAATTACATAGACAAGAACAAATATTAGATAAATCAAAAAAGGGGCAAAGACAGATCATAGAGTGAATGAACAATACATGTTTGTACGTCGTGTATCGTGTACATTTGTGCGAAGTGCGAACCACATCGAAAAACATACCAATGTGCACAATAATTACATAATAATAAACATATCGGAAAAGGAAATATTACAGGGTAACATCACCCCAGTGGCCATCTACCATATCATTTATATCATAATTATATAAAACATAATGGAACCTGACCAGAAATAAAAATGAGGAATTGAACATAGGGGTTTGCACGGGAGAGACTGATTAATTATTATCCATATTTTCATGGATGTATTATGACAAGCTCACGTGGCTTTGGTATTGTTATCGATAATCTCTCTTTGAATGTTTATAATAATGTTTACTTTAGTAAAAAAAAACAGAGTCGGGTTAATGTGGTGTGTGATAGATTGTGTTTACGTTGCGTGTGTGTTGTTGTTGTTGTTGATGTCGACGAAGACGGTGGGTGATAAACACACACGGCAGACACCAGCACCCAATACTAGCTTACTAATTATATATACTCCGCAAAAAAAGAAACTGGACACTTGTATGAGACCAAATATTGCATATTCATTAACGATAAAATATATGATACTGTATATCATATTAAAGATGAAATGGGACCCTCTTCAATATTGGCATAAAATTCAGATGAAATTCATTCATGCATGACTTGTCACGGTCAATTAATCACACCAGAGGGTCCTGTCTTTTCAAAAATAGCAAAAATGGAACATCACTCAACCATATAAATGTTGATAAGCATAGTCTCAAACGCTATATTCATGACATGGCATAATTTTTCTTTACAAATGTGACCTTTTCTATCTTCATCTTAATAAAAAAGTATAAATGAAGACAAATTATGAACGTTATCGGTTTTATTTTCATCCAAAAGTAACAAAATGGGGAATTCCATGGCAAAGGTTTATTAGTCGAAACCACAGTTTGTGCCTTTATTTCAGTATGAAAAATGATATAAATTCTTCTCAAAAATTCTACCATAGTCCCAAAGATCTTCAAAACCTGATGTCACCTTGGTCAAACAGTTGGACAGTCTTTAACATGACATTTCTCTAGGTAACTATGGTTAAAAATTGCAGGGGGACACATGAAACAGACAAGCTTCATGCCTCTAATACAGACCAGTATGATGATGCTCTCATAACCTGGCCCTGTTTTATTGACAAGTGTTGTATTTTCAGAGTTTGTTCATAACAATAAAAATGAATAATGTCATAATTTACTTGCCCCGCACATCTTGTTTTAAGTGAAACGCTCACTATCATCCTGATAATTTCAGTCGAATGGTGTGGTCCATTGTTTTTGCTATTTTTGAAAACAGACCTTGCTATTGTTAATTGACCATGGCATTTCATGCATGAACTATTACACCTTTAATTTATACCCTGCATGTAGAGGACTAAATTCCCTTTAATTTGATATATGAAAATGTACACTGTATCGTACATTAATATGAAATATTTAAACTTATAACAAGTGTCCAGTTTCTTTTTTTTGCGGAGTATATAAAGGCCCATGTTTGACACAGGAATAAATGAATGTCCACGCAGTGGGTGTATATTGAAACGACGTCAATATTAAGAAGATAAACAAAATGTCCACAAAGCATGTATTTTTCAAAACGTTTCGCCGCGCCTCCTGATAGGGGATGGGTACCTAAAAAGGGCCTATTCATCCAAAAGAGTAATGTATATGGAATTATGATATTCTACAGAGACCTAGTTGTATCTTTTTTTTGATGAGATATGTGAGTTATCCCCCTTTTGACCTGGATGAAACGCTATAATATCAAATATTAGTTATATTCATATCTATCAGATAACAGATGATGGTCCCGGTCAATAGGGGATGGGTACCAAAAAAGGGCCCATATATCCGATATAGTAATGTGTATGGAATTATGATATTCTATAGACACCTGTATCTTTTTTTGTAAAGATATTGAGTTATCCCCTTTTGATCGGGATGAACCGCTATATCAAAATGTTTGTTATATTCATATCGTATCAGATAACCGATGATGGTCCCGGTCAATAGGGGATGGGTACCAAAAAAGGGCCCAAAATATCAAGTAATGTGCATAGAATTATGATATTCTATAGACACCTGTATCTTTTTTGTAAAGATATTGAGTTATCCCCTTTTGACCGGGATGAACGCTATATCAAAATGTTTGTTATGATTCATATCTATCAGATAACAGATGATGGTCCCGGTCAATAGGGGATGGGTACCTAAAAAAGGGCCCATATATCAAATATAGTAATGTGTATTGAATTATGATATTCGTTAGACACCTGTATCTTTTTTCTAAAGATATTGAGTTATCCCCTTTTGACCGGGATGAACGCTATATCAAAATGTTTGTTATATTCATATCTATCAGATAACCGATGATGGTCCCGGTCAATAGGGGATGGGTACCAAAAAAGGGCCCAAATATCCAATATAGTAATGTGCATAGAATTATGATATTCTATAGACACCTGTATCTTTTTTGTAAAGATATTGAGTTATCCCCCTTTTGACCGGATGAACGCTATATCAAAATGTTTGTTATATTCATATCTATCAGATAACCGATGATGGTCCCGGTCAATAGGGGATGGGTACCAAAAAAGGGCCAAATATCCAATATAGTAATGTGCATAGAATTATGATATTCGTTAGACACCTGTATCTTTTTTGTAAAGATATTGAGTTATCCCCTTTTGACCGGGATGAACGCTATATCAAAATGTTTGTTACTATTCATATCTATCAGATAACCGATGATGGTCCCGGTCAATAGGGATGGGTACCAAAAAAGGGCCCAAATATCCAATATAGTAATGTGCATAGAATTATGATATTCTATAGGACACCTGTATCTTTTTTGTAAAGATATTGAGTTATCCCCTTTTGACCGGGGATGAACGCTATATCAAAATGTTTGTTATATTCATATCTATCAGATAACCCGATGATGGTCCCGGTCAATAGGGGATGGGTACCAAAAAAGGGCCCCAAATATCCAATATAGTAATGTGCATAGAATTATGATATTCGTTAGACACCTGTATCTTTTTTGTAAAGATATTGAGTTATCCCCTTTTGACCGGGATGAACGCTATATCAAAATGTTATGTTATATTCATATCTATCAGATAACCGATGATGGTCCCGGTCAATAGGGGATGGGTACCTAAAAAGGGCCCATATATCAAATATAGTAATGTGTATTGAATTATGATATTCGTTAGACACCTGTATCTTTTTTTATAAAGATATTGAGTTATCCCTTTTGACCGAGATGAACGCTATATCAAAATGTTTGTTATATTCATATCTATCAGATAACCGATGATGGTCCCGGTCAATAGGGGATGGGTACCAAAAAAGGGCCAAATATCCAATATAGTAATGTGCATAGAATTATGATATTCTATAGACACCTGTATCTTTTTTGTAAAGATATTGAGTTATCCCCTTTTGACCGGGATGAACGCTATATCAAAATGTTTGTTATATTCATATCTATCAGATAACAGATGATGGTCCCGGTCAATAGGGGATGGGTACCTAAAAAGGGCCCATATATCCAATATAGTACTGTGTATGGAATTATGATATTCTATAGACACCTGTATCTTTTTTGGTAAAGATATTGAGGTATCCCCCTTTTGACGGCGGCATGAACGCTATATCAAAATGTTTGTTATATTCATATCTATCAGATAACAGATGATGGTCCCGGTCAATAGGGGATTGGGTACCTAAAAAAGGGCCCATATATGAAATATAGTAATGTGTATTGAATTATGATATTCGTTAGACACCTGTATCTTTTTTGTAAAGATATTGAGTTATCCCCTTTTGACCGGGATGAACGCTATATCAAAATGTTTGTTATATTCATATCTATCAGATAACCGATGATGGTCCCGGTCAATAGGGGATGGGTACCAAAAAAGGGCCCAAATATCCAATATAGTAATGTGCATAGAATTATGATATTCTATAGACACCTGTATCTTTTTTGTAAAGATATTGAGTTATCCCCTTTTGACCGGGATGAACGCTATATCAAAACTGTTTGTTATATTCATATCTATCAGATAAACCGATGATGGTCCCGGTCAATAGGGGATGGGTACCAAAAAAAGGGCCCAAATATCCAATATAGTAATGTGCATAGAATTATGATATTCTATAGACACCTGTATCTTTTTTGTAAAGATATTGGGTTATCCCCTTTTGACCCGGGATGAACGCTATATCAAAATGTTTGTTATATTCATATCTATCAGATAACCGATGATGGTCCCGGTCAATAGGGGATGGGTACCAAAAAAGGCGCCCAAATGATCCCAATATAGTAATGTGCATAGAATTATGATATTCGTTAGACACCTGTATCTTTTTTGTAAAGATATTGAGTTATCCCCTTTTGACCGGGATGAACGCTATATCAAAATGTTTGTTATATTCATATCTATCAGATAACCGATGATGGTCCCTGTCAATAGGGGATGGGTACCTAAAAAGGGCCCATATAGTCAAATATAGTAATGTGTATTGAATTATGATATTCGTTAGACACCTGTATCTTTTTTGTAAAGATATTGAGTTATCGCCCTTTTTGACCGAGATGAACGCTATATCAAAATGTTTGTTATATTCATATCTATCAGATAACCGATGATGGTCCCGGTCAATAGGGGATGGGTACCAAAAAAGGGCCCAAATATCCAATATAGTAATGTGCATAGAATTATGATATTCTATAGACACCTGTATCTTTTTTGTAAAGATATTGAGTTATCCCCTTTTGACCGGGATGAACGCTATATCAAAATGTTTGTTATATTCATATCTATCAGATAACCGATGATGGTCCCGGTCAATAGGGGATGGGTACCAAAAAAGGGCCCAAATATCCAATATAGTAATGTGCATAGAATTATGATATTCTATAGACACCTGTATCTTTTTTGTAAAGATATTGGGTTATCCCCTTTTGACCGGGATGAACGCTATATCAAAATGTTTGTTATATTCATATCTATCAGATAACCGATGATGTGTCCCGGTCAATAGGGGATGGGTACCAAAAAAGGGCCCAAATATCCAATATAGTAATGGTGCATAGAATTATGATATTCGTTAGACACCTGTATCTTTTTTGTAAAGATATTGAGTTATCCCCCTTTTGACCGGGGATGAACGCTATATCAAAATGTTTGTTATATTCCATATCTATCAGATAACCGATGATGGTCCCTGTCAATAGGGGATGGGTACCTAAAAAGGGCCCATATATCAAATATAGTAATGTGTATTGAATTATGATATTCGTTAGACACCTGTATCTTTTTTGTAAAGATATTGAGTTATCCCCCCTTTTGACCGAGATGAACGCTATATCAAAATGTTTGTTATATTCATATCTATCAGATAACCGATGATGGTCCCCGGTCAATAGGGGATGGGTACCAAAAAAGGGCCCAAATATCCAATATAGTAATGTGCATAGAATTATGATATTCTATAGACACCTGTATCTTTTTTGTAAAGATATTGAGTTATCCCCTTTTGACCGGGATGAACGCTATATCAAAATGTTTGTTATATTCATATCTATCAGACAACAGATGATGGTCCCGGTCAATAGGGGATGGGTACCTAAAAAGGGCCCCATATATCCAATATAGTACTGTGTATGGAATTATGATATTCTATAGACACCTGTATCTTTTTTGTAAAGATATTGAGTTATCCCCTTTTGACCGGGATGAACGCTATATCAAAATGTTTGTTATATTCATATCTATCAGATAACAGATGATGGTCCCGGTCAATAGGGGATGGGTACCTAAAAAGGGCCCATATATCAAATATAGTAATGTGTATTGAATTATGATATTCGTTAGACACCTGTATCTTTTTTGTAAAGATATTGAGTTATCCCCTTTTGACCGGGGCATGAACGCTATATCAAAATGTTATGTTACTATTCATATCTATCAGATAACCGATGATGGTCCCGGTCAATAGGGGATGGGTACCAAAAAAGGGCCCCAAATATCCAATATAGTAATGTGCATAGAATTATGATATTCGTTAGACACGCTGTATCTTTTTTTGTAAAGATATTGAGTTATCCCCTTTTGACCGGGATGAACGCTATATCAAAATGTTTGTTATATTCATATCTATCAGATAACCGATGATGATCCCGGTCAATAGGGGATGGGTACCAAAAAAGGGCCCAAATATCCAATATAGTAATGTGCATAGAATTATGATATTCGTTAGACACCCTGTATCTTTTTTGTAAAGATATTGAGT